>NW_020868848.1:383489-408489 GCF_003789085.1 Penaeus vannamei
GAAGGGGAAGAATAAAAGAAGGAGAAGAGAGGAAGAAGAGGAGAGGAAAAGAAGGAGGAGAAGAAAGGAAAAGGAAGGACAAGAAGAAAAGGAGAAGAGAGGAAGAAGAAAAGAGAAATGGGAAGAAGAGACGAAGGAGAAGAAATAGGAGAAAGAAAAACACAGAGAGAGGAATACGAAGAAAGAAAAGAAAGGAGAGAAATTGAGAGAAAAAGGTAGAAGAATAAAACGGACTTAGGAAAAAAAAAGTTTGATGGACGTAAAATCGTATCTTCTCTCTCTCTCTCTGCTCTCTCTCTCTCTCTCTCTCTCTCTCTCTCTCTCTCTTCTCTCTCTCTCTCTCTCTCTCTCTCTCTCTCTCTCTCTCTTTCTCTCTCTCCTCTCTCTCTCTCTCGCTCTCTCCTATTTCCCCTCCTCATCTCCCCTCTTCTCTTTTCTCTATCGCTCTCCGCTCTCTCTCTCTCTCTCTTTCTCTCTCACCTCTCATTCCTCCCCCTCCCACTCCCCTTCTCCCTCTCCCTCTCTCTTTCCTTCTCCCTCTCCCTCTCTCCACCCCTCCTCCTCCCCTCTCTCTCTCTTCCCCTCCTCCTCCCCCCCTCTCTCTCCCCACCTCCCTCCCCCCTCTCTTCCCCTTCTCCCCACCTCCCCTCCACCTCTCCCCCCTCTCCCTCCCTCTCTCCCCCTCTCTTCCCCTCCCCCTCTTCCTCCCCTCCTCCCTCCCCCCTCTCTCCATCATTCAAAATATCAGCATAATATTCGCATCCAAGGAATCGGACACAGGTGTTCGAGATGGTACAGAGATCCGATCATGCCGATAAGAATTCGAACATCGGGAAACCATATATACATATAGATAGATAGATAGATAGATAGATAGATAGATAAACACGTAAAAAGGAACCTCTAATATGGATACATGTGGATATATAGATACCTAGATAGATAGATAGATAGATAAAAAGAACTTCTGATATGAATAGATATATGTAGATAGATAAATGTAGATAGATGGATAAACAAATAAAAATAATTTCTGATACGAATACATATATGTAGATAGATAAATACAGATAGATAGATAAACAAATATAAAGAACTTCCGATATAAATACATATATGTAGATAGATAAATACAGATAGATAGATAAACAAATAAAAATAATTTCTGATATAAATACATATATGTAGATAGATAAATACAGATAGATAGATAAACAAATATAAAGAACTTCCGATATGAATATATATGTGTAGATAGATAAATAGATAGATAAATAAACATGTAAACAGAACTTCTAATAAGAACATATACATCGATAGAAAAAAAACATACAGATAGATAAATAAAAAGAAAAGGCAAATAGATAAAAAAAAATACTAAACCGAAGCATAAAAAAATAAAATCGTAAACTCACGAATAACACGACCGTAAATAAATAAATAAATAAATATAAATAGGAGATATGGAGAGAGAATAAGAGGGGAGGGGCAGAAAGAGAGAGAGTGAGAGGGGGGAAGAATGTGAGGATGAATAGATAGAGAGAGAGAGAGAATAGGCGGGGAGGGGAGAAAGAGAATGAAAGGAGAGAGAGAGAGGATGAGAAAAAAAAAGAGAATGAGAGGGGAGGGGCAGAAAGAGAGAGAGTGAAAGTGAGGATGAAAAGGGAGAAAGAGATAGAGAGAGAGAGAATGACCGGGAGAAAGAGAATGAAAGGAGAGAGAGAGAGGATGAGAAGAAAAAAACATGAAATCAAAAGTAAATAATAATAAAAAGGCAGAGAGAGATAGAAAGATAGAGAGAGAGAATGAGCGGGAGGGGGAAGGAGAAAGAGAATCAAAGGAGAGAGAGAAGATGAGAAGAAAAAAAACATGAAATAAAAAAAAAAAACAACAATAACAATAATAAAAGCGGAGAGGGGAGGAGAAAGAGAATGAAAGAAAATAGAGAGAAGATTAGAAGAAAAAAACCACGAAAAAAAAAAATAAATAACAATAACACTAACAATGATAAAACAACTAAACAACAAAAACAAAACCAACACTCACGATATTGAAGAGCGTGAAGACATACTTCTCGACCTCATCCTCGCCGTGGAAGTCGATGACGGTGTGGTCGACGGCGACAACGAGCTCCAGCCACTTGGGGGGGTCGGAGGCGTTGAGAGCCGGGCCCAGGGACACCTCCGATAGCCCCGACGACCCTGGGGGAGGGGAGAATGAGAGTGAGAGGAGTGAGAGGAGTGAGAAACTGGGAAACTGGGGAGTGAGAGGAGGGAGGGAGAGGGGGAGTGAGAAAGAGAGGGGGGAGGGAAGCAGAGAATGAGAGAGAGAAAGAGAGGGGGAGGGGGAGTGAGAGGGAGGAGTGAGAGGGGGGGGGAGAGGTGAGAGGGGCGTTGAGAGCCGGCCCAGGACACCTCCGATAGCCCCGACGACCCTGGGGGGAGGGAGAGAGAATGAGAGGGAGAATTAGAGGGGGGAGGAAGCAGAGAATGAGAGAGAGAAAGGGAGTGAAGAGAGGGAGTGAGAGGGGGGGAGTGAGACGGGGGAGAAAGAGAGGCGGAGGGAAGCAGGAGAATGAAGAGAGAGAAAGAGAGGGGGAGGGGAGAGGAGAGGGGGCGTTGAGAGCCGGGCCCAGGGACACCTCGATAGCCCCGACGACCCCTGGGGGAGAGGGATGAGAGAATGAACGAGGGGGAGTGAGAGGGGGGAGTGAGAGGGGAGAGGGAGGGAGGGAGAGGGGGAGGGAAGCAGAGAAAGAGAGGGAGGAGGGGAGAGGGGGGGGAGGGAGAGGGGATAGAGGGGAGGGGGAGAGGGGGAGGGGGGCGTTGAGAGCCGGGCCCAGGGACACTCCGATAGCCCCGACGACCCTGGGGGGGGGGAGAGAGATGAGAGGGGGAAGTGAGAGGGGGGAGTGAAGGGGAGAGGGAGGAGGGAGAGCGGGGAGGGAAGCAGAGAAAGAGAGGAGAGGGAGAGGGGAGGAGAGGAGAGCGGGAGAGGGGAGAGAGGAGGGAGGCGGAGGAGGGGGAGGGGCGTGAGAGCGTGCCCAGGGACACCTCGATAGACCCGACGGACCCTGGGGGGAGGGAGAGGAATGAGAGGGGAGTGAGACTGGGGGAGGAAGCAGAGAATGAGAGAGATAAAGAGAGGGGGAGGGGGGAGAGAGAAGGGGGAGGGGAGGGGGAGAGGGAGAGGGGGGAGGGCGCGTTGAGCGCCGGGCCAGGGGACACCTCCGATAGCCCCGACGACCCTGGTGGGGAAGATGTGAGAGGGGAGTGAGAGGAGGGAGGGGGAGGGGAAAGAGGGAAAGGAAGTGGGGATGGAAAAGGGAGAGGAGGAAGAGAATGAGAGGAAAGGAAAAGTTGCGGGATGAAAAGGGAGGGGAGAGGAGAATGAGAGGGAGGGAGAGAAGAGGGAAGAAGGAGATTGAGAGAAAGGGAGAGGAGAGAGGTGGGGGGGGTCGGAGTGCGTTGAGAGGCCGGGCCCAGTGGACACCTCCGATAGCCCCGCACGACCCTGGTGGGGGAGATGGAGAGGTGGAGAATGAGACGGGGGAGTGGAGAAAGAAGGGAGGAGGGAAGCGAGAGAATGAGACGAGAGAAAGAGAGGGGAGAAAAGAGAGGCGTGGAGCGCAAGCACGAGAATGAGAGAGAGAAAGAAGAGGGGCGAGGGGAGAGGGGAGAGGGGGCGTTGAGAGCCGGCCAGGGAACACCTCCGATAGCCCCGACGACCCTGGGGGGGGACGAGGAATGAGCAGGGGGAGTGAGACAGGGCGGACTGGGAGAGGGGAGGGAAAGCAGAGAACGGATGGAGAGAGAGAAAGCAGAGAGAGGGGAGAGGCGGGAGGGCGCGTTGAGAGCCGGCCCCAGGACACCTTCCGATAAGCCCCGACGGGACCCTGGGGGGGGGGAGGAGAATGAGAGGGTAGTGAGAGGAGGAGTGAGAGGGGGAGGGGGGGAGGGGAGGGGGAGAGAGAATGAGAGGGAGGGAGGAGAGGCGAAAAAATGGAGAGAGGAGAAAAGGCGAGAGGAGAGGGGGGGAGGAGGGCGTTGAAGAGCCGGGCCCAGGGACACCTCCGATAGCCCGCGACCGACCCTGGGGAGGGCGGGGGAGAGAATGAGAGGGGGAGTGAGAGGGGGAGGGTGAGGGCGAGGGGAGGGGAGAATGAGAGAGGGGGAAGAGGAATGGAGAGGGGGAGGGCAGAGGGAGAGGGAGAGGGGGGGAGACGGGGGCGTTGAGTCGCCGGGCCCAGGGACCACCTCCGATACCCCGAGACCTGGGGTGGAGGGGGTGAATGAGAGGAAGGAGGAGGGAGAGGGGGGAGTTGAGAAAGAGAGGGGAGAGGGAGGGGAGAGGGGAGAATGAGAGGGAAAGGAAAGCTGAGGGATGAATAAGGTGGGAGGAGAGCAGAGAAGAATGAGAGGGAGGGAGGGAGAGGGAAAGAAAGGAGAGAGAGAAAGGTGAGAGGAGCAGGAGGGGGGGGCCCGGTGGAAGAGGCGTTGAGAGCCGGCGCCAGGACACCTTCCGGATAGCCCACGACCTGGGGGAGTGGGGGGAGAGAATGAGGAGGGAGAATTAGAGGGGGGAGGGGGAGGGGGAATGGGAGCGGTCGAGAATGAGAGGGGGGAGGGAGAGGGGCGAGAGAGAAATGAGAGGGAGGGAGGAGAGGAAAGAAAGGAGAGAGGAGAAAGGGAACGAGAGACGAGGGGGGGGTCGGGAGGCGCTTGAGAGCCGGGCCCAGGGACACCTCCGATAGCCCCGACGACCCTGGTGGGGGAGAGTGAGAGTAGGGGAGTGAGAGGGGGAGGGAGTGAGAGGCGGGAGGGGGAGGAGAAGGAGCGAGGGCGGGAGTGAGAAAGAGAGGGGCGAGGAAAGAAAGTTGAGGATGAAAAGAGAGAGAGAAGAGAATGAGAGAGCGAAGAAAGTGAGCGGCATTGAAAAGGGGGAGGGGAGAGAGAATGGAGAGGGAGGGAGGGAGAGGCGAAAGAAAGCGAGAGAGAGAAAAAAGGGAGAGTCTCGATGAGGGGAAGCAGGGTCAGGGGGGAGACGTGGGGGACAGGGAAGTGGGGGCGAGGGAGGGGGAGGGAGGGGGGAGAAGAGGAATTGGAGAGGGAGGGTAGGGAGAGGGAAAGAAAGGGAGAGAGAGAAGGCGAGAGTGAGAAGGGGGAGGGGGCGTTGAAGCGGGCCCAGGACACCTTCCGATAGCCCCGACGGGACCCTGGGGGAGGGGGAGAATGGAAGGGTGGGAGTGAGACGGGGGAGGGAAGGGAGAATGAGAGGGGGGGAGGGAAGCAGGGAGAATAGAGAGGAGAAGAGAGGGGGCGGGGAGAGGGGGAGGGGGCGTTGAGAGCCGGGCCCAGGGACACCTCCGGATAGGCCCGACGACCTGGGGGGAGGGAGAGTAGAATGAGAGTGAGAATTAGAGGGGAGGGAGGGGGGAGGGAAGCAGAGAATGAGATTGAGAGAAAGGGAGTGAGAGGGAGGGAGTTGAGAGGGGGGAGTGAGACGGGGGAGAAAGGAGCAGGGCGGGAGGGAAGCAGAGAATGAGAGAGAGAAAAGAGAGGGGAAGGGAGAGGCGGGAGGAGGCGTTGAGAGCCGGGCCCAGGGACACCTTCGATAGACCCGGACGACCTGGGGGGGTGGGAGAATGGAGAGGGGAGGTGAGAGAGGGAGGGAGAGGGGAGAGGGGGAGGGACGCGGGCGAGGCTGGAGGGGGAGGGGAGGGAGGGAGAGGGAGCGTGAGAGCCGGGCCCAGCGCAACCTCCGATAGCCCCGAACGACCCTGGGGGAGGGAGAGGAGAATGAGAGGGGGGTGAGAGGAGGGGAGTGAGACGGGCGGAGAGAGCCGGGGCCAGGGGACACCTCCGATAGCCCCGACCGACCCTGGGGGAAGAGAATGAGAGGGCGGGAGTGAGAGGAGGTAGAGAATTGAGAGGGGAGGGAAGCAGAGAATGAGAGAGAGAAAGATGAGGGAGAGGCGCGGAGGGGGAGGGAGAGGGGGAGGGGGAAAGAGGAGGGGGAGATGGAGGGGGCGTTGAAGAGCCGGGCCCAAGGGACACTCCGATAGCCCCCGACGGACCCTGGGGGGTCGGGGGGAGCAGAGATATGAGAGGGAGGAATTAGAGGGAGGAAAGAGAGAAGGCGGGCGGAAGCAAGTGAGATGAGAGAAAGAGGAGCGAGGAGAAAGAGAGCGCGGGAGGGAAGCAGAGATATGGACGAGAGAAATGGAGAAGTGTGGACGGGGGAGGGGGAGGGGCGTTTGAGAAAAAAAAAGGCCGGCCAGGGACACCTCGATAGCGCCCGACGACCCTTGGGGGAAGATATGAGAGTGGGGAGTTGAGCAAGGGGGAGTGAGAAGGGGAAGTGGGGGAGGGGGGAGGGGAGAGGGGGCGAGGGGGAGGGCGTTGCAGAGCCGGAGGCCCAGGCGACACCTCCTCGGAAGCCCCGACGACCCTGTGGGAGGAGGAGAATGAGAAGGGAATGTGACGAGGGTGAGGAGAGAATGAGATGGGATGAGCGGAGAGGGTCGCGGGGAGAGGGAGATGGGGGCGATTGAGATGCCGGGTCCCCAGGGACACCTCCCGATAGCCCGGACGGACCCTGGGGGGATGGAGAGAGAATGAGAGGGCGGGGGTGAGAGGCAGGGGGATGTGAGAGGGATGAGAGCCGGGCCAGGGACACCTCCGATAGGCCCCGACGCACCCTGGGGGCGAAGAGAATGAGATGGGGGAAGTGAGAGGAGGTAGAGGAATTGAAGAGGGGGAGGGAAGCAGAGATGAGAGAGAGAAAGAGAGGGAGAGGGGGAGGGGAGGGAGAGGGGGGAGGGGACAGAGAGGGGGAGGGCGGCGTTGACGGCCGGGCCCGAGCGCGAATCACTCCGATAGCCCCGACGAGCCCTGGGGTGGCGGGGGAGAGAATGAGTAGGGTTGAGAATTTAGAGGGGAGAGAAAGAGAGAGGGCGAGGGAAGCAGAGAATGAGAGAGAGAAAGAGGAGGGGGGGAGAAAGAGGAGGCGGGTGAGGGAAGCAGAGAATGAGAGAGAAGAAAGAGAGGGGGCAGGGGAGAGGGAGAGGGGGCGTTTGAGGAGCCGGGCCCAGGGACACCTCCGATAGCCCCGACGACCCTGGGGGGGGGAGAGAATGAGTAGGGGGAGTGAGAGGGGGGAGTGAGAAGGGGAAGATGGGGGAGTGGTGAGGGGAGAGGGGGAGGCGGAGGGGGCGTGAAGAGCGGCCAGAGGACACCTCCGATAGCCCCGACGACCCTGGGGGAGGAGGGAATGAGAGGGGGAGTAGGAGGGGGGAGGGAGAGAATTGACGTGAGGGAGAGGGAGAGGGAGAGGTGCGTTGAGAGCCGGGCCCAGGGACCACCTCCGATAGCCCGACGACCCTGGGGGAGGGAGAGAGACATGATGAGGGGGTGGAGGGGGGGAGTGAGATGGGCGCAGAGGGGGGGAGGGAGAGGGTGGGTGGAGTGGAGAAAGAGAGGGGGAGGTGGAGGGCGGAGGGGGAGGGGCGGAGAGAGAATGAGAGGGAGGGAGGGAGAGCGGAAAGAAAGGAGAGAGAGAAAGGAGAGAGAGAGGGGGGGGGGGGTCGGGTCGTTTGAGAGCCGGGGGGCCCAGGACACCTCCGATAGCCCCGACGACCCTGGGGGGGGAGGGAGAGTTTGACGAGGGCGGAGTGAGAGGGCGGAGTGAGAGGAAGAATGAGAGGGCCAGAGGGAAGGTGAGTGAGAGGGAGGCGGAGAGAGGGAGACGAGAGAGATGTGGAGCGAGAGAGAGAGAGTGGGGGGGAGAAGTGGGGATGAAAAAGGGGGGAGGAGGTGAGAGAGAATGAGAGGGGAGAGGCGTAGAAAGAGGGACAGAAAGGAGAGAGAGATACAGACTCTACTTAACTCTACACAGAAGCGACGAGATCAAACAACTCATCAAAAAGAATTTACCTAAAGTTTAAATCCCTGCTTTTTTTTCAAAGAAAAAGCTCTTGGAAGGGAGAAGAGAGGAAGAGAAAAAAGGGGAAAAAGTGTAAAGTGCGTTATCTCGTATCCTTCTCTTGGACAGAGATAGAAAATAAGTTGCAAAGGGGGAGGAGAGAAGGGCTCTATACTGGGCGCAAACCACAGTGGAGATAGTCAGGACGAGAGCTCGCAAAAGAAGGGTGGCCGGTGGGCGCCCGAACAGAATTCGAACGAAAGAAGGGAGAGCATGGGCAAGGTCAGAGAGAAAGGGGTGGCGCCCCGGTATTCGGGAAGAAAACGAGGAGAGCTTGCGTGTGGGTGCAACGCGGAAATATGCAGGTGAGCGAAAGGAACACAGCGAAGAGCGCGCTCGTCAAAGCGAAGAGACTACGTGAGAATGAGGCTCAGTATGTGGACGGTGAAGCGAACGGGAGAAATTCGAAGATATCGAGAGAGAGAACGTAGGACGCACAAGAGAAGTAGGAAGATAGGCAGCGCGACGATTACAGAGGCGGAAGGGTAGTGGCAAAAACGAAGAGAAGAGTTAAAGAAAGGATGGAGAACGACCCGCACGGGATAGTACAGGGCAGAAGTGGCTTGGCGGTTGGCGGCCCACGGAATTCGGACGAGGGGCTGGCCGGTTTGGCCGCCCACGGATTCGACGAGGGGGCTGGCGGTTTGGCGCCACGGATTCGGACGAGGGGCTGGCGGTGGCGCCCACGGATTCGGACGAGGGGCTGGCGGTGGCGCCCACGGTTGGACGAGGGTGGCGGTTGGCGCGCCCACGGATTCGACGAGGCTGGCGGTGGCGCCCACGGATATCGGGGCGGGTGGCGGGTGGCGCTCCTGCTGCTCTCTTTCTCTCTCTTCTCTTTCGTTTTTCTTCTCTTTTCTCATTTTGCTCTTATATTCTCTTCTCTTCTCTTGCGGTTTCTTATTATTCTTCTTTTTATTTCTCTTCTCTTCTCTTTTCTCTTGTATTATCTTTTCTTTGTTTTCTCTTTTCTTCTCTTTTCTGCGTTTTTCTTTTCTTTTCTTTTCTGCGTTTATTCTTTTCTCTTCTCTTCGTCTTTCTTTTTCTCTTCTCTTTTCGTCTTTCTTTTTCTTCTTCTCTTTCTCTTTTCTTCGTTTTTTCTTTACTTACTCTCTCTTTTCTTTCGTTTTTTCTTTTAGTTCTCTTTCTCTTTCTTCTTCGTTTCTTTCTTCTCTCTCTCCTCTTTCGTTTTTCTTTTCTTTTTCTCTTCTCTTTCGTTTTTTCTTTTCTTTTTTCTCTTCTCTTCGTTTTTCTTTTCTGTTCTCTTTTCTCTTCTATTCTCTTTCCTTTTTTTTCTTCTCTTCGCTTTCTTTCTTCTCTCTCTTCTCTTCGTTAATTTCTCTTCCATTTCTCTTTCTCATCTCTTCTATTTCTCGTTTTCTTTTGTTTTCTCTTTCTTCTTCTCTTTCCTCTTCCGTTTTTCTTTTTTCTTCTATTCTCTTTCCTTTTTCTCTTTCTCTTCATTTTTCCTTCTCTTCGTTTCTTTTTCTTTTTCTCTTCTCTTTCGTTTTCTATTTTCCTCTTTTGCGCTCGTGTTAACTTCTCTTTCTTCTCTTCAGTGTCTTGTTGTCCTTCTCTCTAATCTTCTTTTTCCCTCTTCGCTCCTCTTCTTTTCTTCTTCTCTTCTTCGCGTCTTCGTTTTTTTCTTCTCTCTCCCTTCCCTTCTCTTCGCTTCTACACCTTTTCTCTTTCTTTCTCTTCTATTCTCTTTCTTCTCTCCTTCTCTTCTTCTCTTCTGCCTCTTTTCTCCCTCTTCTCTCTTCATTTTTCTCTTTCTGTTTCTCTTCCTTTTCTTTTTGTCCTTATTCATTCTCTCTTTTNGTGAGGGCGAGGAGGGTATGAGAGGGAGGGCGTGATTGGAAAGGGATGGGTAAGGAAGTGATGGAGTAATGAAACAAGGCGAATTAAAAGTTATGGAGTATCGGGAGTGGGTGAGGGCGAAGTGATGGAGGATCGGGAGTGGGCGAGGGCGAGGAGGAGTATGAGGGCGAAGTGATGGAGTATGAGGAGTGGGTGAGGGAGGAGGCCATCTCGCCCCCTCGTTTCCTCCGCCCTTGGGAAATGGCGGAGGGGAGGACGAGGCGTGGCGGAAACGGGAGGGAGGAGGGAGAGAGAGGGAGGGAGAGGGAGGGAGGGTCTCCGTCGCGCCCCGGAGACATTTCTGGAAGACTTGGAGTGTGATGGATAAAAAAGATAAATATATAAATAAATAAATAAAAAATCAACGGAGGTTTCCTTCACTCAAAGGGATATAGGCCTCTCTCCTTTTCTCTCTCTCGCTCTCTCTTTCTCTCTCTCCCGCTCTCGCTCTCGCACTTTCTCCTCTCCTCTCCTCCTCTTCCTATTCCTCCCCCTCTCCCTCTCCCTCCCCTCTCATCCTCTCCTCCCCCTCTCCCTCTCCCTTTCTCCTTCTCCCCCCCTCCCTTTCTCCTCTCCCTCCCTTCTCCCCCCTCTCCCCTCCCCCTCTCCCTCTTTCCTCCCCCTCTCTCTCTCCCTCTCCCCCCCTTCCCTCTTCCTCCCTCCCCCCTCTCCCCCCCTCTCTCTCCCTCCCCCTCTCCCTCTCCCTCTCCCTCTTCCTTCCCCTCTCCCTCTCCCTCCCCTCTCCCCCTCTCCCCCTCTTCCCTCCTCCGCCGCCAGATGAGTCGCCGCAGACCGGATGCTGTCAGCGAGCGGCGCTGATGCCTCGTCAGCCGTCGCGTCGAGCCGGGTTGCGCTGACGCTGATGGGGTTGGTCAGTGGGTTGTCAGCGCTGACAGGCTCGCGCCCTTCGTGTCTATATCTGTGTGTGTGTGTGTGTGTATTGGCTGTTGTAAGTTTGTGTGGTGTGTGTGTGTGTGTGTGTGTGTGTTGTGTGTGTGTGTGTGTGTGTGTGTGTGTGTGTGTGTGTGTGTGTGTTGTGTGTGTGTGAGTGTGTGTGTGTGAGTGTGTGTGTGTGTGTGTGTGTGTGTGTGATGTGTGTGTGTGTGTGTGTGTGTGCTGTTTTGTGTGTTTGTGTGTTTGTGTGTGTGTGTGTGTGTGTGTGTGTGTGTGTGTTGTGTGTGTGTGTGTGTGTGTGTGTGTGTGTGTGTGTGGTGTGTGTGTGTGTGTGCGTGTCGTGTATATATATTATTATATATATATATATATATATATATTATAATATATATATATATATTATATATATATATATAATCCCACTTCCACTTTATCGAACTTTTTTTTCTCAGTCTGTCTGTATGTTTGTCTCTGTCTGTTTCCATCTCTCTCTTTCGTTTATAACACACATTCACATACTCAGTCACTCTCTCTCTCTCTCTCCATCCTTCGCTCTCTTTCTCTCTCTCTCTTGTCTCTCTCTCTTTCTCTCTCTCTCTCTTCTCTCTGCTCTCCTCTCTCTCTCTCTCTCTCTCTCTCTCTCTCTCTTCTCTCTCTCTCTCTCTCTCTCTCTCTCTCTCTCTCTCTCTCTCTCTCTCTCTCTCTCTCTCTCTCTCTCTCTCTCTCTCTCTCTCTCTCTCTCTCCCTCCTTCCCTCCCTATCTCTCTCTCTCTCCCTCTTCCCTCCCTATCTCTCTCTCTCTCTCTCCCCCTATCTCTTTCTCCCTCCTTCCCTCTCTCTCTCTTTCTCCCTCCTTCCCTCTCTCTCTCTCTCTCCCCCCTCTCTCTCTCTTTCTCTTTCTGTTTCTCTCCCCCTCTCTCTCTCTTCTCTCCCTCCTTCCCTATCTCTCTCTCTCTCTCTCTTCCCCCCTTTCTCTCTCTTCTTCTCTCCCCTCTCTCCTCTCTCTCTCTCTCTCTCTTCCCCCCTCTCTCTCTTTCTTTCTCCCTCCTTCCCTCTCTCTCTCTCTCTCTCCCTCTCTCTTTCTTTGTCTTTCCTTATGTGTACCTATCTGTCTGTCTCTGTATTCACTCTCACGGTCTATCTCTCCGTCTCTCTCTCATCTCTACTCCTCCCTCTCTATCTCCCCGTCTTTCATCAACCGTGCCTTCCTATTCACTCATTCCATCCCTCTCTTCCTCCCTCTCTTCATCTCTCTCTCCTCATCTCCCTCATTCCGACCAATCTCTTCTCAGCGCCATCTATTGTTTTTCTTCACTTTCTTGCTTTCTCTCTCACCCTTTCTCCATCTCCCTTCGTTGTAATGCACAATAATGATGATAGTAATAACAAAAATTAATGATGATGATAATAACAGCAACATCAAGAACAAAATCAATAACAACAACAATGAGAATAATAATAGTAATAGTAATAATGATAATAATAAGGTTAATAATGATAAAAATGATAATAATAATAGCAATGATAATAATAATAATAATAATTAATATATAATAATAATATAATAATATAATAATAATAATAATAATAATAATAATAATAATAATAATAATAATAATAATGATAATAATAATAATAATAATAATAATAATAATGATAATAATAATAATAATAATAATAAATAATAAAAAAGAAGCAAAAACAAGAACATCAATAATTTTAATAACAAAAAACATCAGTAACAACAATAACAATAATAATAATAATAATAACAAAAAAACAACAACAATAATAGTAACAAAACAACAACAGCAATTACAATAATAATAACGATAATGATAATGATAATGATTGAATAATATAATAAATAATAATAATAATAATAATAATAATAATAATATAATAATAATTAACCCGGAATACAAAAATGGCGGCCGTCTCCGAAACCCTCCTTCTCGCTCAGCAGAAAGAGGTTCAAACACTTCCAACGTCTTTCACAACAGGAGAATAGTCGGCCTCTTTTTATTTATTTATATTTTTTTACTTTTTTTTATTCATTTTTTTTCATCCTCTCCTTTTAAAGGTCTTTTTGAAAGGTCTTTTTAAGGCGGCAGGCTTTGGTCTCATTAGCTCCGCGATGTTGACAGTTTGTGAAGCGCGGGAAAGACGTCGCTTGTACGGGGTCACTTTTTGACTTTTGATTTTGGGATAAGAGCGTTATTTTCGTGCGTGTTATTGCATTTTATTCTTTTTTTAATTTTTTTTTTTTGGTTGTTGTTTGTTTTGCCTGTGTCTCTATTTGTCTGTCTGTTTCTTTATCGTTCTCTCTCTCTCGATCCCTCTCCCTTTATCCCTCCTTCTCTTTCTCTGTCTCTCTTACTCTTTCTCTCTCACACTCACTCACACTTTCTCTCTCTCTCTCCCTCACTTTTCTCTCACTCACTCTCGTTCTCCCTCTCCCTCCTTTCCCCTACCCCCCCCTCTCTGTCTCTCTCCCTCTCTCTCTCTCTCTCTCTCTTTCTTTCTTTCTTTCTTTCTTCTTTCTTCTTTCTTTCTTTCTTCTTTCTTTCTTTTCTTTCTCTCTCTCTCTCTCTCTCTCCCCTCCCTATCTCTCTCTCTCTCTCCTTCCCTCCCTCCCCCCTCTCTCTCCCTCCCCTCCCTACTCCACCTCTTCTCCCTCCCTCCCCTCCCCTCCCTCCCCCCCCCTCTCTCTCCCTCCTTCCCTCCCTCCCTCCCCCCTCTCTCCCTCCCTCCTTGTTGCTAAGCAGCGGCGCTCCTTCGCTCCCTCTTTAGAAATCGTTTCGTCTCCTCCCAATTGTTTCTCTTAATTCCTTATTTTCTGGTTCAAGTCCGTTCGATTTGCTTCTTCATTTGCACACAAAGTGTCGCCAACTTCTGCAAAAAAAAAGAAAAAAAAAAGCGAAATGGGATCCCTTCGCGTATCTTCCGAGATTACCCACAATGCCAATTCTGAAGAGAACGCGATGCTAAAAGTTTCAGAATAAACACATTCTAACGCCTTTCGAGTTTCCGAAACTAAGAGAGAGAGAGAAAAAAAAAGAATGATAAGAAACGCGCATAAAGCGATGACAGGAATCTGGCAACACCCTCTTTCGGGACAAAATTTTAGCACTCCATCTGGCAATACATTAGAAACTTGCCAAGCCGAACTGGGAGATTTATTTTGGCGGCTTTATCTTGGCGATCTCGGCTTGGTCTTCCGCGGGTTGAGATAATCCCGGGCAAGCTGGCGAGTCCGCCACGAAAACCGTTATTTTTTTTAGCTGTCCTTTTCTTATTTTTAGACTCCTGCGGTCACTTTGAAAGGAGTGGGCGGGTCGGGCGGGAAAACTGTCGAAAGGGATCGTTAAATCACGATATCAACGAGAGAATTGGAACATATTTTACAGGATCGGAGGTTAGACTGCAGTGGGTTGGACGTATCGACTCCTGTAAATTCCATTAGTTGTTTACATTTGTCTAGGAGTTTTAAACAAGTCGTTAGAGCGTATTAGGTTAAAAGAAAGAGAAATATAGAGAGAAATGAAGAAAAGACTGCAAGTTATCCGTTAAACGATAAATCTCTAGAGAGAGAGAGAGAGAGAAGATATGAACTCGCGAAAAAGTGAGCGTTCGATTCTGAAAGAAAGGTTTAGCCACGTAACACACACACACACACACACACACACACACACACAACACACACACACACGCACACACACGAGCGCGCGTCCAAACACACACACAATGCACACACGCAACACACAAACACACACACACACACGCCAACACACTTTACCACACAACACACACACACACACACCACAAACACACACACACACACGCACTTGCTCTCCCTAACCCCGATCTTGGAATTCAGATTACGTCGCTGTTTATCAGACTGCCAGAACACCTTTTTTTCCGTTTTATTTTTCCCTTCCTACCCCCCCCTGCCTTCGACCTTAGGGATTACCAACCGTCTTGATTTCCATGAACAAGAGTGAATAAATAAAAGCTAAACACGATGAAGGAAAGAAACGCCAAAAAAAATTACGAATATATTAAGATACGATCACGGTCCTTTTACCCGCTGGAAAATAGCTAATCATAGCGGAACAGCTGTGATTTCCTCCTCTCTTTAACAGAAGTGAAACAGCTTGGTTACACAGCGACAGGAGATGGAGGAACGGCGAGACCCAGACTATTTTTTTTTTTTCAGCTGATGTTATAATTTTGTGCAGTTAAGCTCGTGATCTGTAGTGGTTGTGGCTGGAAGAAGCGGGTTCGTGTCTCGTGAACCGGCGCGAGTGAAGCTTCGAAGTGTTGTTAACCTGTTCGTTAAAATTGTGCCCGACCACATGAATTTTCATAAATACGGACACAAAAATAAAGGTGTAATTGTCTATATATCTGATAGATATACATTTATCTATTTGCCCGGTTGATATACATGTATAGACTGATAAATATGCATTTATTTAGTTGTTTATGCATGACAAGTATATGAATATTCTTTGGGTCGGGTCTCGCAGCTAAACAAGAGCTCTAACAACTGCAAATATACTTATTTATCATTATCACCTTCACTATTATCATTATCTTATTTATTTCCTAATTCATTTTTACATGTTCGATAATAACGAAGGATAACATGAAGGGGTATTAAGTTCTCACGAGTTTGGGGACCCGAGTGGGTGTTCGAAACCGAATTCGAAACGGGTTTGACAAGAATTTCGAACTTGACTGTCCTGTCCGTCCGAACAGAGGGAATGGGAGCCCGATAGACGGAGGGGAGGTCGATAGATACGAGTGGGAGGAGGTAAGGAGAGGGAGGGAGAGAAGAGAGTAGGAAAAGTAAAGAAAAGGGAGGAAGGGAGGAGGAGGGAGGGGGTAAGGAAGCAGAGCCAATCGTCAGGGTGGTCGGGGGAAATCTTCCAGGGGGAGCCGCCCTTAGCAAGGCACATCAGGACACTTCAGGACGCAGCAGGACACATCAGGTCAGCAGACACTTCAGGTCGCAGCAGACACTTCAGGACGCAGCAGGACACTTCAGGACGCACAGGCAGCAGGACACTTCAGGACGCAGCAGGACAACTTCAGGACACTTCAGGAACACAGCAGGACACTTCAGGCAGGCAGGATACTTCAACATCAGGACGCAGCAGGATACTTCAGGACACATCAGGACGGCAGCAGACAACCAGGACGCAGCTGGACAACTTTCAGGACGCAGCAGGACACTTCAGGACGCAGCTGGACACTTCAGGACGCAGCAGGACACTTCAGGACGCAGCAGGACACTTCAGGACACATCAGGACGCAGCAGGACACATCAGGACACTTCATGTCACTTCAGGACACATCAGGACACATCAGGACACTTCAGGACACTTCAGGACGCAGCAGGACACATCAGGACCCACGATCAACACCAAGAACAGACCCGGGCGCCGCGCATTGGGATCCTCGTGGGCGTCGCCGCGTGATCCCGTTTTCTTTTGCTCGGGGCGACTAGACGGCGACGTAAGGGGGAACTAACGCAAATCCGCCTGCTACTGAGACGCTAACTCCTATTGCTATTTGCTACTCGCGGCTATCCCTCCTATTGCTATTTGCTTGCTATTTGCTACTCGCGGCTATCCCGGAAGGCTACAGACACTGCCGGCAGAGGCTGAGGTCCGCCCTGGCTTTGAATCTACCGCCCGTGACGACTTCGTCAGAGGTAATATTTACACGGGAGGCGGCGGTCGTGTCAGCGGGCGAAGGCGATGAGAAAGTCAGGCATTTGACTTGGTTATTTTTCGCCGACTGACAAAAAAAAAAAAAAAAAAAAAAAAAAAAAAAAAAAAAAAAAAAAAAAAAAAAAAAAATATTCATATATTTTTTATTAATCATTGATTAATTAAAAAAACAAAACATTGTCTTTGATCTTTTCTCTCGATGCGGGTATGGTTTTTTTTAAAAATACAATTCGTTTCGTCATATTTATTTTACATACATACCCATCAATGTTCTTTCTATTTTCTTTCTTTTTTTATGTAAATAAGAAACGGCTTGTCCACTAATTCGAGGAGTGACTTGATTTCTTTTCTTCTCCTTCTCTGTTCTCATCTTCCCTTTTCGGTTTCTTTCTTCTCCCTCTCTTTTCTTATCTCTCCTACGATTTCTTTTCTTCTCCCTCTCTGTTCTCTTCTTCCCTTTTCATTTCTTTTCTTCTCCCTCTCTGTTCTCTTCTTCCCTTTCGTTTCTTTTCTTCTCCCTCTCTTTTCGGTCTCCCTCGAATTTTCTTTTCTTCTCCCTCTCTTTTCTTATCTCTCCTAACGATTTCTTTTCTTCTCCCTCTCTTTTCTTATCTCTCCTACGATTTTCTTTTCTTCTCCCTCTCTGTTCTCATCTTCCCTTTTCGGTTTCTTTCTTCTCCGCTCTCTTTTCTTATTCTCCTACGATTTCTGTTTTCTTCCCCTCTCTGTTCTCTTCTTCCCTTTTCGGTTTCTTTTCTTCTCCCTCTCTGTTCTTATCTCTCCTACGATTTCTTTTCTTCTCCCTCTCTGTTCTTATCTCTCCTACGATTTCTTTTCTTCTCCCTCTCTTTTCTTAATCTCTCCTACGATTTCTTTTCTTCTCCCTCTCTTTTCTTATCTCTCCTACGATTTCCTTTTCTTCTCCCTCTCTTATTCTCTCTTCCCTTTTTCGTTTCCTTTTCTTCTCCCTCTCTGTTCTATTTCTCTCCTACGAATTTCTTTTCTTCTCGCTCTCCTGTTCCATCTTCCCTTTTCCGTTTTCCTTTTCTTCTCCCTCTCTTTTCTATCTCTCCTACGAATTCCTTTTCTTCCTCCTCTCTGTTTCTCATCTTCCCTTTCGGTTTCCTTTTCTCTCCCTCTCTTTTCTTCTCTCCTACGATTTTCTTTTCTTCTCCCATCTCTGTTCTTATCTCTCCTACGATTTTCTTTTTTCTTTCTCCCCCTCTCTGTTTCTTATCTCTCCTTTACCGATTTCCTTTTCTTCTCAACCCTCTGTTTGCTCCAAATTTTTTCTTCCCTTTTTCGGTTTCTTTTTTNCCTCCCCGCCTTGCTCAGGCCTGCTTCCTCTCCCGCCCTTCTCCCCATTCCCCGCCTAGGTCTTTTTGCTCTCCTCGTCCTGCCCTCTGCCCCTCTCCCTCCTAGGCCTCGATTCTCCTCGCTCTCCTCCCTCTCCTCCCTCGTCTCCCCTAGGCCTCTTCTCTCCTCTCTCCTCCTCTCCTCCTTCTCCCCCTCTCCCGTTCTAGCCGGCCTCTCGCGCCTTCTCCGCTTCTCCCCCTCTCCCCACCTAGCCCTCTTCTCTCCTCTCTCCCCTCTCCCCTTCCCCCTCTCCCCGCTAGGCCTCTTCTCTTCTCTCCCCGATGACCACGGGCAAATTCGCGTGGTTTGCGAGAAGTGTCCGGTATTTGTTTGCGTCGCATAATTTTGCATATTTTTTGTTGTGAGGCTACAATCGTATTTGAAATATCTTTGGCGTATTTTTTTTTTTTTTTTTTTTTTTTTTTTTTTTTTTTTTTAGGGGGGTGGGGCTACATTTTTTTTTTTTTTTTTTTTTTTTTTTTAGAGAGTGGATTGTTGAGGGTTTAAGTTTCATTGGTATTTGAGATTTCTTTGTTAGATTTTTTTTTTTTTTGCTATATATATGGGCTACAGCAAATGTGATTTTTAATTTATTTTAGTAGATCCGTAATTTTCCCATTTTCAATAACAGGTTATTTGCGTTATAGCCTGAGAGAATATCGCTGATTCTACTTCTTCCGTCGTCTTCTTTAATCTTCTGCTCCTCTGGCTTCATTTGTTTTTTCTGTTTTTTTGATTCTTCTCGTTCTCTCCCTTTTTATCATTATTAAGTTAGTATTGTTATCAATCTTCAATCATTTCTTCGTCGTCGGTTGTGGCGTCTCGGTCTTCCGTCGTCCTTTTATTTAATTCTCCCTTCGTTATTCTTATTATTATATTGTTATTATTATTGTTTGTTGTTAATGTACTATTATTGTTAGATGTATTATTTTTATTTACATTGGGTATATGTGATATTTGTTAAATTCAATTATGAGGTATTCGCTTGTTATTGTTATACTTATTAGTTATTCCTTATTATTATTAATTATATTATTATTATTATTATTATTATTATTATTTAATTATTATTATTGATGTATTATTATTATTATTATTATTAATTATTTATTATTATATGATGATTATTTTTATTATTATTATTATTATTATTATTATTATCGTATATTATGTATAATATATTATTATTATTATTATTAATTATTATTCATTATTGATTATTGATTATTGTTAGTTATTGTTATTGTTATTGTTATTTTATTTATTATTATTATTATTTTATTATTATCTATTATTAATTATATTATTATATATTATTATTATTGTTATTTGTATTGTTATATTATTATTATTATTATTATTGATTATTATTATTATTATCTATATTATTATTATTAATAATTATTATTATTACATCTTACTACTACTACTACTAGCTATACTGACTAACTACTACTACTACTACTACTACTCTACTACTACTACTACTACTACTACTGACTACCACTAGACTATCTACTACTACTACCACTACTACTATTACTTAGCTACTATTACTACCCGAGCTACTTCTACTACTTACTTACTGACTATTACTACTACTATTACTAATACTATTACTAATACTATTACTAGCTGACAAACTACTAGCTCGACTGTACTACTAACTAACTACGTACTACTACTACTACTACTGACCACTACACCACTTACTATTATACTACTACCACTAACGTACTTACTGCTGGCTGCTAGCTGCTGCTGCTGCTTGCTGCTGCTGCTGCTGGCTGCTGCTGCTGCTAGCTGCTCCTGCTACTGCTTACTTGCTACTGGCTACTGCTACTGCTACTGCTACTGCTGATTGCTACTGCTACTGCTTATCTGCTACTCGAATAGCTAACTAACTGACTGACTCAACTGACTACTGACTCGCTACTATGTACTATTGACTAGCTACTAACTACTGTGACATTAGCAACTGACTACTAGCAACTACTACTACATACTACTACAACTACTACTAACTATATTATTATTATTTATTATTCTATTATTATTATTTATTATGTATGGTATTATTATTATTTATCCCCGGGTTTCGGTTTCGAAAGGCGCCAAGATTATGAAAAATGAACGACTAGAATTTTTTTTGTGTCTATTTGTCGCGTTATTTTTGTCTTGTTTATCACATTTTTTTTAAATATTTTTATCAGATATTGACAAAAAGAAGGATAAGGAAAGTTAGATATGAGAACAACATAGGCACCCATGTATGGCTCTCTCCTCGTCTCTCTCTCCTCCTCTCTCAATCTCTCCTCTCTCTCTCTACATCTCTCTCTCTCTCTCTCTCTCTCTCTTTTCTCTCTCTTCTCTTCTCTCGTTCTCTCTCTCCGTTCTTTTTTCTTTCCCCTCTCTTCTCTGTCTCTGTCTTTCTTTCTCGTCCCCTCCACCTCCTCCTCCTCTCCCTTTCTTCTCACCCAGTCCCCCTATACATCGCCCCTTTCCCTTTCTCCGTTCATTTTTTTCGCTCTCGCTCTCTTTGTCTCTTTCTTCTTGCTGCGCCCTCCAATCTTTTCCTCCCTCTCCCTCCTCCTCTTCCTTCCCTCCTCCTTCCTGCCCTTCCACCTGGCCATGACCTGCCTTCTGCCGCCAAACCAGCCCTCCGCTCTCTGCTCCCCCTCTCCTCCGTCTCTCCCTCCTTGGCCTCACTCTTCTCCTCTCCCTCTCTCCCCCTCTCCCTCTCTCCACTGCCTCTCTCTTCTTCGCCACTTTCTCTCCTTTCTCCGTCTCTCCTCTCTCTTCTTCTCTTAATCTCCCCCTCTCTCTCCTCGTCCTATCCCCTCCCCCCCCTCTCATCTCTCTCTCTCCTCTCGCTCTCTCTCTCGTCTCTACTCTCTCTCTCTCTCTCTCTCTCTCTCTCTCTCTCTCTCTCTCTCTCTCCTCTCTCTTCCTTTCACTCTCTTCCCCTTCTTACCTCTCTCCTATCCCCTCTCTCTGTCTCTCTCCTCTCTCCCCATTCTCCTCTTAACGATCTCGCTGTTTGGTGTCAACAGCGATCTCTCTATCAGCTGGAGGGGGTGGGCATGATTGTCTAGTAATTTATCTATATATTATATCTATTTTGTCTTGTTGTTGTTGTTGTTGTAGGTGGTGGTGGTGTTTGTTGTTTTTTTGTTATGATGATTATTATTGTTGTTCTAGTTGCTTTGTTTGTATGATGATAGTATTGTTGATTTTGCTTTTCTTGTTTTTATTATGATAGTTATTATTGATATTATTGTTTTTTTTTTTTTTATTGATGCTATTATTATTATCATTATTAGTAGTATTTTAAATCAACGAAGGACGAGCAAAGTGGTTGCATCTTGAACTCGAAGCCTTGATGCGGTGTCCTGATCTTTGCATTTAAGATTCGTTTTCAGGAGTATTGGCTGAAGTGCCTCCGTTTTTTTATATCCGTTTTGGGGTCTGTTTTTTTTGAGGGGGGGGGGTGTTATAGGGGTTTTGAGGTCCGTTTTGAGGTCCGTTATATTGGGGGGGGTATGTTTACAGGGTCCATTTAAGTTGTTTTTCGAGGTCTGTTTTTTGGGGGGTGGGGGGTCCGTTTTCGATATCCGTTTTCGGGGGTCCGTTTTCGCCTCCACTCGGAGCATGGTAACAAGCGGAGACAAACCCCGCTACACTGAACCAGACTTTCTTTTGGTTCCTTTGTTTCAAACCTTAGTAAGTGGCATCCTGTGGCATCTTCATGGTCCAGCAGGCGTAGGATCCCTGACGGCGGCGAGCACGAGGGAGAGATAGATGGCAAGGCTATGAGTCAGGCGGCGATGACAGTTTGGGGTAATGCGCAGGAACCATTTCCTGAGAGCGCGTGTGTATGTGTGTGTGTGTGTGCGGTTTCATCCCCCGGACCAGCTGGGGTCACGCGGCGTTGGGCGCTGCCTTGCTCCCTGAGTGTAGTATGTGGATGCGAGTGTGTGTTCGTGCGTGGGTTTGTATGTGTGTGTATGTGTGCGCGCCTGCCTAGCTATACGGCGGCGGTGCTGGCCGGACTTGACACCCGCGTGAGTCAGTCCCGTCTTTTCCATGCGTCGATCGGCAGTGCGAGGAGCGAAGGACTCGGGGCAGGACCGGGAGCGAGTGGCGGGAGGTTTATGCGGCGCTGTTGCGAGCGGAGGGCGGGAGTAGTCGGTGCCACAGTGTCAGCGGGCACGGACGGCGAGTGTCGAGAGCAGTGTCAAAGGACGGTGTCGGAGAGTCGCTCAGGCCAGGATACAGGGATTACCTGGTGGGGGGCGGTAAGTTCAAGTGTTTGGTATTGGTTTGCTTCTCGCAAGACGAACGAAGAGGAAAGGGTATTCGCGCGGTGAAGGAGGGAGCTGCTGTGCGAACAGTAAAGAAATGACAAAGAGGTCCCAGGAAATGCCCACTCAGTCACATGTGCATCGCTGCCATAAAGAGGCGTTGGCAGAACTGAAGTAGATAAATAAACTCTAGGCATTTCTCATTCCGTGGCCGAGTGTTATCCGCAGAAAGTGTTCGCAGGAGGAGGAGGCGCGAGCGGGGTGGTACACGAGTCGGGGTGTAGTCGCGTAGCCCGAGAATGTCAGCGGGCCCGTCAGTCTGCCCCCTTCCCCCCTTCCCCCCCAGCGCTCTGAAGCAGGCGAAGTCCCTCGGAACGTTTTTTTATCCGTAGGGAGAGGAAAGTAATATGTGGTGTTGGGGTGCTGCCGCGTCGCCGTGGGAGGTTCGAACACGTCGGGACAGGCGGTGAGTCAGGCCAGTGAGTCACGGCCGGACTACACGCTGGCGGGGGAGCAAGCGAGGAGGGGGGGCAGGGAGAAGTGGCCCCGGGGGAGGGGAGGGGGAGGGGGGACACTCCCTGCTCCCTCCTTTGTCATCCGACCTTCTGTCGAACACGCCACCGCGCGAGGGGAAGGTTTCGCCGAATGTACAAGTGCCTGATTGCCTTCATTCATTAGCGCCGCCCGTCCCGCCGCCTGCGCCACAGCCAGAGCAGACCCACGAGAGGCGACCCTTCATAGAGCCATCCCGTGCTTGACAGCGGGGAAAGGACGCTGCCGAGGACACGGCCACCGCTTGGCGAGGCGATACCCACATGCCCCTCATCCACACAGTGACTGCCATCGCCGCCCTGCTTGAAGCCAGACCCGCATAGCCCGCGCGGCGTGGCGTTCCTCCCGCGCGCGCTCAGAAATGGCGCTGCACCTGCATTCGTTCGCAGATTATTTGACATTTGGCCCGATGAGCGCCGGGCCTGAGCGTCGGGACGTGTCTGGGCGCGGGAATCCGTGGCGGCCCGCCCGGAACGACGCCGAATCACGTGACCCGACGAGCTAATCGCTTTCGTGCGTTGTCTCGGGCGCCGACGTTTCCACCTGGCAGTTCGCAGGAGACGGCGTTGTGGTCACTCGCTCAGCAGGTAACGAGGGCCGTGTCTGTTGTTTTGAATGCAGTCAGGACGCAAGTGTCGTTCATGTGAACGCCTGAAGCGCCTCGAATCCGGAACACTGTGAAGTTGTAGTTTTTGTGAGTGGGTCCGAGTTTCCCGCGAATCCTCCTCCGTAAAGGAAAAGAGAGAGAGAGAGAGAGAGAGAGAGAGAGAGAGAGAGAGAGAGAGAGAGAGAGAGAGAGAGAGAGAGAGAGAGAGAGAGAGAGAGAGAGAGAGAGAGAGAGAGAGAGAGAGAAGAATCTTAGTGTCGTGGTCGGTATTCTTTCGCGAAAATGTCCCTTAGATGTGCTGTCTGCGTGTCGAGGGACGTCTCTCCCGTGGCGGACAAGGCAAAGGCAAACGAAGGCGAAGCGATTCAACAACAGGAGCGTCTTGTTGTCTACCACTTCAGATCCTGGTCACGTGAGGAGTTCAAGTCAGCTGACTGGGGGAGGGGGGCGGGGTGGGGTTTGCGTCCACACGGGCACGCTCGGCCTTTACGGTGTCACCCTCCTCTCTCCCGCTTGTCTTCTCCCCATCCCTATTATTATTTTGATTCTTCGCCTTCTCTCTCTCCCTCTTCCTTCTTCCTTTTGCCTCTCCCTTTTCTTCTGATTCTTTCCTTTTCCTCTCCTTCCCCTTTTTGTTTTTATTCTCTCTCTCTCTCTCTCTTCTCTCTCTCTCTCGTCTCTCTCGTCGTTCTCTCTCGTCGTCTCTCTCTGCTCTCGTCTGCGTCTCTCTCTATCATCTCTCAGTGCTTCTCTCCGTCCCCCCCCCCCTCTCTCTCTCTCTCATCTCTTCTCGTCTCTCCCTCTCGTCTCTCCTCTCTGCTCTCTCTCTTTCACTCGTCCTCGTACTCTCTCTCTCTCTCTCTCCTCTCATCTCTCTCGTCTCTTCTCTGCGCCCTCTCCCTCTCTCTCCCCTCTCTCCTCGCCCCTCTCTCCTCTCTCCCTTCCTCTCTCCTCTATCTACTCCCTCCTCTCTGTACCCCCTTCCCCTCTCTCCCGCCCTCCGTCTCCCTCCTCTCTCCCTCCCTCTCTCTCATCTCTTCTCTCTCTGCTCTCGTCTCGCTCTTTCTCTCTCCTCATCTCCTCTCTCTGATCTCTCATCTCGTCTCTCTCTCTCTCTTCTCTCTCATCAGCATTCCCTCATGTCCCTCCCTCCCTCCCTCTCTCTATCTGCCCTCCGTCTCCCTCGTCTCTCTGTTCCTCTCTCTCTCTTCCGTCTCTCTCTCGTCCTCTCCTCTGCGCCTGCTCCCGTCCTCTCGTCCCTCTCCCGTCTCGCCTCTCCTCTCCCTCTCTCTCTCCCTCCCCTCGATCCCCTCTCCTCTCTCTCTCCCTCCCCTTTCCTCTCCTCCTCTCCTCTCTCTCGGTGAATCTCTCGTCTGCGTCTCTCTCTCTCTCTCATCTGCTAATCTCTCGCTCGCTCGTCTCTTCTCTGTCTCCTCTTCTCTCTCTCTTCTTTCTCTGCATCTCAGCTCTCGATCTCTGCTCGTATCATCGTCTCTCGTCTCTCTCTCGTCCTCTCTCTCTCTCTCTGCCTTCTCCCACTTCCGCCTTTCCTCCTCATTCTCGTTTCCTCGGCTTACTCTGCTCTCTCTCTCTCTCTCTCGGCTCGTCTCTCTCTCCTCTCTCTCTCTCTCTCTCTCTCTCCTCTCTCTCTCTCTCTTCTCTCTCTCTCTCTCTCTCTCTCTCTCTCTCTCTCTCCCTCTCCT
>NW_020868848.1:415989-423489 GCF_003789085.1 Penaeus vannamei
TAATAATAATAATAATAATGATGATGATGATGATAACAATAGCAAACTACAACAATGCAAACTACAATGATAATGATAACAATTATGATCATCATGACAACACCAACACCACCAAACAAACCGACGATTCTCCCAACCGCTGATCTGACGCCCTCCCTCCCCCCTCCCCCTCCCCCTTCTTCAGGAGCGGCGCGACGGGGCTGACGATGATGGACTCGATCATGAACACCGCCATCAGCGCCGAGTACAGCGCCTTCAGTCTCCTGGGCAGCAACAACCCGAGGGAGCTGAACGAGCCGGAGAAGATGAAGCTGAACGAGCTGTCGGAGGCCAACAAGGGGCTTCTGGCGCCGCTGTGCGAGGATTATAATTTCAAGGTGAGGGGTTTGGGGGCTTTCTTTTTTCCCTTCATTCATTTCGTCGTCTTTGTTGGTATTGTCGTTTTCAAGTTATCAGCAGTGGTACTGCTATCATCGTCGTCATCATAATGATAAGTCATTGTCATCGTGATCGTGATCGTGATCGTGATCGTCATTGGCATTGTCATAATTATAATGTTATTCTCATCATCCTCATCACCATCACCATTATTATTGTCACCATCATTATCATCATCATTATTATTGTCATCATGATTATCATCATCATTATCATAATTATCATCATCATTATCATAATTTTTATCATCATCACCATCATGAACATCATCATCATCATCATCACCATTACCATCACCATTACCATCATCTCATTAAATACAAACAAACAATCTAGTAAAAAGAGTAAAAAATGAATATCAAGAATACCTCCCCCCCCCCCAAAAAAAAAAAAGAACAAATTCACCCTCAAAATCCATCCAGATCCCCCCGACAAAAAAAAAGCAAAAACGTCAGCTACTGAAATTTTTCCAAACCCTCATCCTCCTTCCCCCTCTTCTCCAGGACCTGAGCAACCCGTCGCTCATCAACATCATCAACCTGACGGAGATCGCCATCCGCCGCCTCATCAAGATGTCCAAGAGAATATCCGCCTTTAAGAGCCTTTGCCAGGAGGACCAGATTGCGCTGCTCAAAGGGGGCTGCACAGAGATGATGATTCTGAGGTCCGTGTGCGCCTACGACCCCGATAAGGACTCGTGGATGGTGAGTGTGAGATGGGGAGGTATGATGGGAGGGGGTTTTGAGGTGAGCGGGTTTTGAGGTGAGGGAGTGTTAAGTGAGGGGGTGTGAGGTGAGGGGGTATGAGGTGGATGGGTGAGAGGTGAGGGGGTTTGATGGGAGGGGTGTGAGGTGAGGGAGTATGATGTGGTGGGGATGTGAGGTGAGGGTGTGATGTGAGGGTTTTTTGAGGTGAGGGAATATGAGGTGATGGGGATGTGAGGCGAGGGGGTATGAGATGGGTGGGTGAGAGGTGAGAGGGTGTGATGTGAGGGGTTTGGTGGTGAGGGGTGTGAGGTAAGGGGATTTGATGTGAGTGGGGGTGAGATGTGGGGTTTTGAGGTAAGGGTGTGAGATGAGGGAGTGTGATGTGATGGGGTGTGGGGAGAGGGTGTTTGGAGGTGAGTGGTGTGAGGCGAGTGGGTGAGAGGTGAGGGTGTGTGAAGCAAGGGGTGAGAGGTGAGAGGGTGATGTGAAGGGTTTGAAGGTGAGGGGGTTGGGTGTGGGTTTTGAGGTGAAGGGGTATGGAGGCAAGGGGTGTGAAGCAAGGGGTTGAAAGGTTAGGGGGTGTGAGATAAGAGGTTCCAAGGCGAGGGGGTGTGAGGTGAGAGGTTTCTAGGAGAGTGAGTGCGAGGTGAGGGGTTTCTAGGCAAATGAGTGTGAGGTGATGAGGTTTGGAGGGGAGGGGGTTTATCTAGGAGATGATTATGCTCACGCACGTGATACTAAGGGTTTGTGAAAGTATGCGGGTAACAAATGCATTTGTGAATGCATACTTATGTACACGCACATGCACACGCACACACATGCACACACACCCGCACGCATGCACACACACACGAGTGTGTGTGTGTACTTTCTTGGGGCCATGAAAAATGAAAATTATGAGTTCGACTGAAACTGGATTTTGTATCACCTGCAGTACAAATAGATAATTATCTCTTCCATATCAATAAATTAGAATCTTTCTGTATAATGCTCTTGTCCTATACTTATTAGCACCATTATACTATTCACAACTAGTAATAGGATGACAGACTGAACAGGGAAGTACCACATTCACACCACATAATATATGTCAATCCCACATAGCACGCCACATTAATACAGTTTAACACGACACTGTCATATCACATAAAACTCTGCATAAACACAATACCCACTTCATTCCTCTAAGCAAGCAACCTCCCCACAGATTCAACAGGATCATGACCGTTTCAAGAACATCAAGCTGAAGGTACTGAAGGCAGCCCCTGGGAACGTCTACGAGGAACACAAGCGATTCATCTTAGCGTTCCAACCAGAGTGGAGGCAAGACCACAACATCATCTTCCTCTTGTCAGCAATAACACTCTTCACACCTGAGAGGCCGAACATCATCCATGGTGATGCTATTAAACATGAACGGGTGGGTTATTTGGCAATTGAGTTCATTTGAGTTTTGCAGAGCTTAGAGGTCATGTCAATCATCATATGATTATTAATGATTGTTCACTGGTTGTTTCATTAAGTTAGAAAGGTGGTCAAGGGAAATAAGTAAACAAAGTAGATACCCCAGGAATTCTATCTTTGTCTATTAAGTTGAACTGAAATTAGCCAGACTAAAAAGATCTAAAGCCAAAGTTATCAGTGTCATATTGGTAGCAGGGAGTAATTAATGAATGAAAATGAAAAATTCCTTTGTACAGACAAATTTCGAATTACTGTTACTCTGGTATTTAATACTTTCCGTATTTTTCATTATTTGCTGCATGTTAGAAGAAAACATGCCAGATTGAAAGACCTCAAATAGCTATTGATCTGAGGGACATCAATGAGGCAGCAACAGATACGATTAGCTCTTTCTCTTTCCTTTTCAGTGCTCATACTTGTACCTCCTGAAGCGCTACCTGGAATGCAAGTACGGAGGCTGTGAGGGAAGGACGGTTTACCTGCGGTTGCTAGAGAGGATTAAGCACCTCAACATTCTCAATGAGAACCACATTCGTGTCTTTCTAGAAGTCAATCCACAAGAAGTCGAACCACTCCTCATAGAAATCTTCGACCTCAAGCATAGGTGACAGTTGTGATTGTCGTACCAGATGCAAAGTGTCAAAAAAGTCATATGTGATACACATGTTAAGAAAATTATAGATACCTTTCCCTTGTGTTTTAATAACACTTCATTTACTTTCGAAAGAAAAAGGAGAAAATGAAAAAAAGAGAAGGTGAAGACACTAGATATTAATGATCTCTATGCTGTGAAGCCAAGGACAGCAACATAAAAACAGTATTTAAGTTGCACGTTATTTTCCAGAAATGGCTGGAATTTGCAATTGTGAATATGCAGACTTTGTTGTTATGTTTTATGTATGTGTTTGAACCAACATTCTGAAATTATTTAAGGTCTTTCCCTATCAAGATCATATATGCTCAAAAGAAGCCATGATTCTTAATTAAGGTATTTGAAAGAATGTATAATGCTATCTATCACAGAGCTTCATCTTAGATTCATGAAACCCATTGTATGCAGACTAGATTTTTTTTTTTTTTTTTTTACATTTCTGTTGAGCTTGCAAAGTGTAATCTTGTATTTGAATAGAAGACAATTTTCAAGAAGTCCTCTGAATACAAGCAAGACAGTAGAAGTGCTGTTGGACTCAGGATTAGGATGTAAAGACAACACAAGCACTTTTTATTCCTCGACGAAAGATATATATACAGATAACAGATTTGTAGTTTTCTCTCTGCAGTATCTTCTTCGGAGAGACATATTAACAGAGTATTTTATAACAAAAGTAGTTGTATATAAGAGTCACATTTGACAAACATTTTGAAAGTATCTAAGGACTGAAAGATGAAGATGCCTTCCTTTCGAAGCATTTATTATTATAGTGTTTATCTTCATTATAATTACCTTTCTAAGTCATGTCTATAGTATCAGATTGATAACTATTTATGAAAGAACTGAAAATATATTGTATGATGTTAATTATCTTTATAACCCCTTTCATTATAATTAAACCATAAGTGATATTGTGATATGAAATAATGTTCTTACGTCTTTCTTTAATGTTTTTTTCTTAGCCCCAAATTAATTTTTCTCTCTTTTCTTTCTACTGTAGTGTGTTACAGTAACAAATGTAATTATTTGTTATGTTCTTTTATCAAAGAAAAATCATATAGATTGAGACATATTTGAGAATAGGGTATTCCCATGCATGAAATGACTTACAATCTACATTGTTAGTGACCAAACCCTCTTTGAAGTGTTTGAAAATCACTATCTTGAAGTACAAAGCTCTGACAAATTTCTCTTAATTCTTCTTCCTAGTTCCTGTAACAGATGTGTGTTGTGTGTCTGTCCATCAATTTTCTCCATTTAAAAAAGGTGAAAAGATTTTTTTTCTTTTTTTCCTATGTGAGACTAATGGTGCCTCTGTGAACTCTTTTATGAAGGTATATGAATGAAATTGGATGTGACCATCTACTTCTTTTGCATTTTATCTACTGGATCCTTACATATGCTGTAACTGTTTCACTTTTCATATATGCAAGATATGATGATGTTATATGAATACAAACTCTTTATTTTCCACATATTGATGAGAATTCTGATTCACAAAGCTAAATACTGGTTAAAATACACAGTGTGTGAGCAAATGAACACCATCCTGTACTGATGCATATAATTTAAAGGTTGTTCACACAAAATCTCTCAGAAAGTAACCACAGTATATGAACTAACCATATAAGAAGCCCAGTGTGATTTGTTCATGGCTTTTATTAATTTAAAATTGTTAATAGGATACATTTCTCCACTGGAAATTTTATTGGGGGGATGTAATGTTGGGTGGCAAATGGGTCATTAATCCATATTTTTTCTAATAATATTGTTTATGGATGTCTCATGGACATTAATTCTTGAAATACTGTTAATTCTTAACCCACGCTCGCCGGAGCACACCCGCACCGGCACCGCGCGTTAGGCCTAGGCTGATATGCCCAGTCAGGCCGGTCCCGCGGTAGATGGTAGATGCGGGACCAAGCGCATTTGGGTTAATGAGATATGAGATAAAAAGTACATACTATCAAAGACTGTAAGATATAAGTAGAAATAAACAGTTACAATATATTGTCTGTGGATGAAAAAATTCTTACCAGAGATACTAGCAGAGATAAAACATAGGCAGTTGCATTGATGAAGTTTTGTTAAAACACATGTAAGTATGGAAGCTAGTAACGTATCGGCAAAAGGACAAAACAGAAGGAAAAATATATATGCTCTAAATAAATGGCAAAGTGGGAATACTTTTATAATGATAATAGAAAGGAGAAAAAGGACAACAAACACGTAAAAATTAAGTTGATAAAACTTCAGATGCATTGATTAAAAAATACACTGGCTGTGAGAATGGACAGATGTGTTGGTAGTAAGATAAAAACAAATACTGTGGTGGAATATTTAAAGATCATACCTGTGGAGACAAGCACTTCTACTTAGAGGGTAACAGGGAAACAACAATTCATACATTGATGAAATATAGTTTTATATATAATTAACTATGCTGGTCTTGATGTAAATAAATCTACAGATGAAAACAGAAACGGCTGTATGTCACTTGGGTACCTGTGAGGTAGAAAAGTGACATATACCACTGGATCTAGACTATACACACACAATTATCTGTCGAGTGTCTCACCTGTCTCCTTTTGTTATGTGTGAATATGGCATACTGGTACATGCACGCAAACAAACACAGGCACACATACACATACACATGCACGCACACGCACGCACGCACACGCACGCACGCGCACACACAACACACACACACAAAAAAAAAAAAGGATAAAAAAAAATGTAAATGTATATCCATACATCCCAATTCCCCTGGCTTTTTTTTTTTTTTTTTTGCAAATAAAGGTCAGTACAAAATGTCAAAAAAAAAACAAAATTATATTTGAAATTATCATTATCACCTCTCTGTTACTCATCACCAATCATCATCATCAACCTGTCATGTGCCTATTTACCTTAATAGAAGGTAAAACATTATAATTATCGGTATTGTCAACACATTTTGACAGAAAAAGAATCTTACTCAAACATATTTATTTCTCCAATACATGTTCATGAGTCTTGTCTGGCTGTGGGATAAATAACTTGTTTCATGGAGTTTTGTTTTTATAGATATTGTATGTGAATTCATTTTGAGAAAAAAAGGTATAACAATATAAATTTTTTATATTTAATGACAAAAATGGAATTATGAAAGATTTCAAATTTATCTTTTCATAGACTGTTATAGCACATTGTAAAGACCTTAAATCGGGAAATTTTGCCACAGACGAACTCTTGAAATTTCTTTCCTTTTTCCTTTTAATTCTTTGAGATGATTGAGGCTATTCACAACCCATTTAGAACTTTAGTCCCAGACACTCACCACGAAAACTAGCTCAAACTACTTGATCTACATTAGCCCATGAAATCTTTATTACAAATGGCCAATTAGTTGTGTAGAATGTTCCCTTTTTTTGCTGTAGAACTGTTTTCCCAACTTTACATTTCTCAATAGTTTTGAGGATAAAATGTGTAGTGTTAGAAAAGAATGGAGATATTCTTTATTCAATCACTTTATAACTTTATAACTTTCTTATGTATGACACTATATATGAATTCTGACTTATCATTCTCCATCTGTGTCTGTGTCTGCCTGTCCGTCTTTCAGCATACCTGTCAGTCAGGATCTCCCTCCTTCCCTCCTTCCCTCCCTCCCTCTCCCTCTCTCTCATATTACACATTCAATATGCATGACTGCATTCTTGATCAAATTAATTTGGCATGCAAGAAGGGGTAAAGGAAACAAACTTTAACTTATGAGCTTTTAGTAATTTCCTATGACAGACCAAAAGTTATTATTTTTTTCAAAGTAAGCAAGCTCTCATATCCCTGATGACAGAATTTTGAACTATAGGAGGTTATTTGTTCAGGTGCATCGATATAATTTACTATCAACTACAGAGTGATAAAGCAACCAGATGATTTTTATTTTATATTTTTTTGTCACCAGATACTTTTATCAAAATTGAGATACAAATACTATACATCCATTCTTCTATTACTTTCAAAAACAATGATAATACAACACTTTATGAAACTGAAGGCAAGATGTCTTACACGCAAAAAAAATAATAAATAAAGAAATATAGGAAATTGTAAAGCCTAACAAATACAAGATGATCAGGTGAAACGGTTTGAGCAAATATTTTCCTTGTTATTGGAGAAAAAAACAACAACAACAAAAAAAAAAACAGTTGTGGTAGATAACAAGCACAATTAATATACTTGAAAAGAAAAATA
>NW_020868848.1:428489-435060 GCF_003789085.1 Penaeus vannamei
GAAATACTCTGATGAGAATGATACAAATGGAACCTTTAATAAAATGCAAAAATATGTGTGATCTTTTTTGTGTGTGTTTTGATAGTTATTCATAAAAAGATTTGAACAGGTAGCATACCTGAATGAAGAATGAGGGAATAAAATGATGAATGAATTAAGAATATCATAGAAAAAACAAATAAACAAAATGGCAAAATTTTCAGTTGTTCAAAATCAAAATGTCTGTATTCTGTCCAAATCCACTTGAAATAAAAAATTCAGCCTGACAGTGGTGCAGTGCGAACCAAATGGCATGACCTTCATATTTTGCACTTTGGCAAAAGTCCCACCAAACCTCCATCCTATACCCGATGTAATCTAGCAAAACTGAGCTAGAAATGGTTCTTTATTTAATCAAAAATAAAAATGAAAACACAAAAAAAAAAAAAAAAAAAAAAATCTAGAATGTCTAATACCTCAATCTTGCAATAATATAAGTGAAGGAGTTTCGCTGTTTTTTTTAAAATATAAAGGGCAATGGAGGATGTTCAGGTATCTTCTAAACAATTAACATATTCTATTCATTATTTCCCTTTTTATTATACTTCTTAAACTAGCTTAAGTCTTCTTTGTGGAGCAACACTATCATTGTAAATCATTTGTACTAAATGAAAAGTTATTAAATAAAACACATAGTGTAAAACATCCCTACAATAGATACATCAATTTTACTAATAACTAATATGTTTCTATACTCAGTCCCCATCTTGAAGTACCATCACTTCATTTTCATTTCTTTTCATTCCTAATATCAAATTATATATATATATATATATATATATATATATATATATATATATATATATATATATATATTATATATATACATATACATATATACATATACATATACATATACATATATATACATATATATACATATACATATACATATATATACATATACATATACATATATATACATATACATATACATATATATACATATACATACATATATATATATATATATATATATATATATATTATATATATTATATATATGTATATATATGCATATGTATATGTATATGTATATGTATATGTATATGTATATGTATATGTATATGTATATGTATATGTATATATGTATGTATATATATGTATATGTATATGTATATGTATATATATGTATATGTATATGTATATTATATGTAATGTATATGTATATGTATATATATATATATATATATTAAATTTATATTTATATATGTATATGTATCACACACACACACACACACACACACACACACACCACACACACACACACACACACACACACACACACACACACACACACACACACACACACACACACACACATATACACACATATAAACAACAAAAAACTAGACCAGGGGTTCAGAACCTGGGGGCCACAGGGTACTTTCTCAGTGGCCATTATGATGTTGAAGTAGATTGAATTTCATCTCATTTGTAGTACCTACAAGTAATTATCTCTCACATAATAAAATGGAATCTTCCCATAAGTACTCTCATCCTACAGCGGTTGATACCATTACACTATTCATAACCAATAGTAACTGAATCTGAAAAGCTAACAGTCACTGAATTGGGTCAAGGAGATTATTACATATTGGTTGAGGGCCACAAAATGAAAAAAAGGTTGGCATCCACTGCTCTAGACAGAAAGGTGTAAATAAAGGCAAACCTGAGAAAGTCACTATAACCAAGTCTTAGTGTCTTGTTACCAGCTGGTAAGACTTACACCAAGTACAGGTATCTGATTTATTACATTTTAATGCTATAACCTGAAAAGGCATACTAAGTGACATGAAGCTGACCTCAAGCCAGTGTCACGGGCAAGAGGGTAAGGCCACACTGGAGAACTACGGCATAGTATGCTCTAATACCACCAACACCACTCGCGTGTAACAAATACTGAACACTACTACAGCTATTAAGAGATCAGATTTGCAAAACATTTTTCATAAGTTTCTAATCAGTCCAATATGAAAACAATGCCAAATGAACTGACTGAGGAATAAATTCTGGTATTTTTTCACTGGACTCATGGCCAAATATGGACAAAAATAACTCATTATCACCAATTTTAAAACTGCACTAAATGTTCCAAAATAAGGAGTATCACACTTCCAAAACACATGAACATTTCTTTTTTGTTCACTATAACATATTCCTCTTGACAGAATGGCAAGTCAGGAAACCTTCTACAACTTCTATAAATAGTCAGAGATTTCCTACTCTTACACCATTGACAAAATATACTTTCATCAGTAATATCAATCGTTCAAAGGGCTTTCCCTGACTAATTCTAGAACACAAAATCTCCCCTACACTAAAATAATAACAGTAACACAAAAACTCACGAAAACCCAACCCACTTCCAACGCAACGCCATCACCATCAACACAAAAACAAACATCAAAAATACGTATATACCTCAACACCAACGGACCTAGATAACCCCAACCACTACAACTCATACAACAATACTTACATCACCCCAAATTAACCCAAAATATCCAATAACCCCTTCTAAAACCTCCTTCAAGTCAGCAGAGAAGTCCCACAACACAGCAGAAGGAGGTCGACTGAGCTCTTTGTCCTCCGAGGGTTTTGTTTTGGTCGATCAGCTGTTCGCTCGCTCGCCATCGACCCGCTAGCCAGACGGGCGCCGCTCGCTCGCTACGCAAGGGGCGAGCGGCCGAGCGGAGAGACGGAGGAGGAGAGAGGAAAAGAGGTGGAGGGAGCGAGAAGGAGGGAGTAAAAGAAATGGAAGGAATAAGGTGAGGTGGAAGAGGCAAGAAAGAGGGAGTAAATGAGGTAGTGGGAGTAAAAAGGGTGGAGGGAGCGAGGAGGAAGGAGTTAAGGAGGTGGAGGGAGTAAAAGAAATGGAAGGAGTAAGGTGAGGTAGAAGGAGCGAGAAGGAAGGAGTAAAAGAAATGGGAGGAGTAAGGAGAGGTGGAAAGAGCGAGAGAAAGGGGAGTAAAGGAGGTGGAAGGAGAAAGGTGAGGTGGAGGAAGCGAGAAAGAGGGAGTAAAGGAGGTGGAGAGGTGGGGGGAGAAGAGCGAAGGAAGAGAGAAACAAATTAGATGAAAGAAAGGAGGGGGAGAGGAAGAATGAGGAGAGAGGGGTGAAAAAAGTGAAAGGAGCGATCAAGACGAGATGGAAGGAGAAAAGGAGTTAGGGAGAAGGAAAGCGGAGGGAGGGGAGGAGAACAAGGAGAAAGAGAGATGAAATGAGAGAAGAGGGAGGAAGAACGAGTGGAGAGGGAGAGAGAGACGAGAAAAAAGAGGGAGCAGAGGAGCAGAGACGGGGCTTCCATGGTGGCAATCTGATTGGTCCCCCCGTGTACCCCCCCCACCCCCAATGGTCATTGACTCGTCGTAATGTCAATTATCGCGTAAACTTCTTTACTGACGTTGCACCGTGTAAAATATTAAGGTGTTTAAAGCTGATGATTGTACACTGCACTCATGTTAACTGTACAAAGCTGAGCACTACTGATGTATACTGAAGTATAAGATATTGTTACTGCTCTAAATTTCACTGTGATGAATGTGCTTAGTCTTATTAAAACTTATAACTGCACAGAACACTGAGATTTTTATTATGTTTTGAAATTTTATCTTACATTCTTATTATATTTGTTTCTTTATAGTAAAATATTCTCGTTACACTGTAAGAATTTAAGTGGTGCTTAGTTAAAACTTATTACTACACAGAACACTGCTATGTTCACTGTACAGAGTAGAAGCACCAACTTCTGACTAACTGTACAGCAAACATCATAATGTTCTGTGTTAGCCTACCGCTTGTTTAAAGTACACCCAGCAGATTTAATGTGACCAAGAAAAGCAAGATGAGGACATAAACAATGTTCGACTGTACAATATAAGTATTGAAGTGGGCAGCCTTATTTTTGTTACTTTTGAGCAGCCCCCTGAAATTTATTGCTAATACCCCCTGTTCCCCCCACCAGAAAATTCTTTGGACCCGCCCTGGAGAGGAGGAGAACGAGGGAAAGGGAGAAGGACGAACGGGTAGAAAGCCAAAGAGATGAGGTAAGAGAAGGATAAGTGTGTGGAGAGAGAGAGAGAGAGAGAGAGAGAGAGAGAGAGAGAGAGAGAGAGAGAGAGAGAGAGAGAGAGAGAGAGAGAGAGAGAGAGAGAGAGAGAGAGAGAGAGAGAGAGAGAGAGAGAGAGAGAGAGAGAGAGAGAGAAGAGAGAATTATCATTGTCATTATTATCTTTATTATCATTATCGTCAATATTACTATTATTATCATTATCGTCATCTATATTATTATCATTATTATTATATTATTATTATCATTATCGTCAAATATTACTATTATTATTATCATTATTGTTATCATTGTTATCATTATCATTTCTATCATTATTATTATTGTCATTATTGTTGTAGCAGTGGTTATTATCATTGTTATTATTATCATTATCAATATTGGTATTATCATCATCATTATCGTTACTATTATTATTATTAGCATTGTGATTATTATTATCATTATCATTATCATTATTATTATTATTATTATTATTATTATTATTTATTAATTATTATTATTATTATTATTATTATTATTATTATTATTTATTTTATTATTATTATCATTGTTATTATTATTATTATTCTATTATTTGATATTGTTATTATCATTAATTACATTATGTTCATTATTATCATTATTGTTATTACTATCATCATGATAAGCATCACAATCATTATTATGATTATTATTATAACTATTATCATTCTTAGTATCATTATCATTGTTATGATTGTTTTTATTACTACTATTGTTATGAGGATTATTATTGTTATTGTCATCACCATTATTATTATTATTATCATTAATATTATTATTGTTATTATTATTATTATCATCATCTATATTATTTTAACTATGTTCATTATTATTATGATTATCATTATTATCATCATATCATTTTTATTGTTGTGTTTTGTTATTATTATTATTTTATTATTATCATTCATTATTATTATTATTATATTATGGTTATTATCAGTATCATTATTATCACTGTCATTATTATCTTTATTATCATTATCATCAATATTACTATATTTATTATTACTATTATTGCTCATATGTTTATTCTTATTACCATTATTATCATCATTGTTACTGTTGTTGTTATTATCATGATTTTGATTATCATTACTATTATTATTGTTATTGTTAGCATCATGATTATAATATCATCATTATTATTATTCTCATTATTATCATTGTTATCATTATCATTACTGTTATTATCATCATCATTATTAATGTTATCATTATCAATAGTAGCACTAACAGCAGTAATAGACCTAGCAGTTGTAATAACTCTTTATAATAACTGTCACTATGATTTTGTTTTTTACTGAAGAATAGGTACTGAAAGATTATTAAAATTTCCTGGCAAGAGATTTCAGGTGATTTAATTCCACTTGCTCCTCCCACTTCCTGTCCTTACTTCCGGTGACCACGCCCCTCTGTCGCAGCGAGGTCGTGAGGAGGTAATGGTTATGGTGATTGTAATAAGAATTATCTTCATTGTTATTTTTATATTATTTTATTATTGTTGCTGTTTTATTCATTGTTTTGTTATTGTTGTTATTGTCATTATCATTACTGTTGTTATTGTTACCCTTATTATTTTATTGTTTATATTATTATCATAGTTATTACTATTATTCTCAATATTATCGTCATTGTTATTATCATTACTACTACTACTACTACTCCAATTATTATTATTATTATTATTATATTGTCATTATTATTATTGTTATTATTATTATCATATTATTATCATTTCTACCACTACTTTTATTATCATTATTATTGTTATCCTTATTGTTAGCACCATTGTTATTATTAGCATTATTATCACCAATATTATTATTGCTGTTGTTTTGTTATTATTATTATCATTATTATTATTATTATTATTATTATCATATCATCATCATCATCATCATCATCATCATCATCATCATCATCATCATTATCATCATCATCATTATTATTATTATTATTATTATTATTATTATTATTATTATTATTATTATTATTATTATCACCATCATTATCATTATCATCATTGTAATTGTTATTTTTATTGTCTTTATTATTATAATTATCATTATTACTGTTATCATTATTATCATCATACACCATTATTACTGCTGTTGCCATTGTTTTTTATGATTATAATCTTTATTGATGTTATTGTCTTTATTATCATTATTATTATTAATATAATTATCATCATTAGCATTATTAGTATTAGTCGTAGTTTCATTAGTAGCAGTAGTAGTATCGTTATGATTATTATCACTATTATCATGATTATCATTATTGTAATCAAAATCATTATTATCAGTATTTTTGTTGTTATTGTCATTATTGTTGTTATCTTTTTATTAGCATTATAATTATCATTACTGTTATCATTAGTATTATTGCTTTCATTATTTTATATTATCATTATTGTTATTATTTATTATCATT
>NW_020868848.1:442657-450157 GCF_003789085.1 Penaeus vannamei
CATTATCGCCATCATCATTATTATCATTATTCTTATTATGCTCTTATTATTGTTCCTATCATCATTACGATTAATATTGTTGTTGTCGTTATTATCATCATTATTGTTATTCCTATTATCAATATCATTACTATCATCATCATTATCATTATTATTATTTTGTTGATATTCTAATTGTAATTGTTATCATTGTAATTATTGTTATTGTTATCATTAACATTACTAATCATCATCATTATCACTATTACTATCATTATCATTGTTTTTATTGTTTTTATTGTTATCATCATTATATCGTTTTTATCATATTAATTCTCATTATTATGGTTATGATTACCATTATCGTTATTATCATTTTTAACGCTATAAAGCTTCTAATTATTATCATCAGTGTAATTATTATTGTTATTATTATTGCCATTTCCACCATCAGTATGAGTACTATAATTACCTTTATTCATCATTGTTGTTAGTGCTTCATAATCATCATGGGTTTTATAATGGTAATATTAGTAACAGCAATAACAGTGATGATGGTGTAATGATAATAATGATGATAATAATGATAATGATAGGGACAATGATAGTGATAATGATAATAATAATGATGGTAGTGATATTGAGGATAATGATAATAATAATGATAATAGTAATAATAATGATAGTAATAATGATAATAATAACAATTATATAATACTAGTGATTATGATCATAATAAAATTAAAAGTAATAATAATGATTATAATAATAATAATGTTGACAATAATAATGATAATAAAGACAATTATAATAGGAATAATGATGTTAATATTAACAATGATAATAATAATATTAATGATACTAATGAAATGATAACGTTAATAACTATGTTAATGATATTGATATGGCTAATGAAGATAATTGCAATAATAAGAAGGAAATGAAAATAATAACAATCATTTTAATGATGACGATAATGATCACTATCATTACTGTTATCATTATATTAATCAGTCATCACTGTTTTATCATCAACAGTTTAGTTATCATTATTATTATCATCAATGCCATTATATTTTACCATTCTATCATTTCTATCATCATTATCAAGATAATTATTATCCTGGTCTATGTTAGTATTATCAGTGATGTTTTTGGTTATATTCCTATCATCATTTACATTATCTTTATAATCGTTTAAAATATTCGTATTGCTATTATCATCATATCATTCTTATTATCATGGATACCATTATCGTTATTACTGTTAATACTATTCTTACTGAAACCATTATTACGGTCATTATTAACATTATTCTTCATCATCATTGCTATCATCATTAACAGTACTCTTGTTGCTCTTATTATCATTACAGTTGGTATCATCATTACTAAAGTCTTTTCATTATCATTAATATTATTATTATATTATATCATTATATCTTACTGTTATTTAGAAGATCTTCATTACGAGAGATATTTGTTATTATCATCAAAATTGTTGTTATCATTATTATTGATACTCAAATCACTATTATTGATACATATCGTTATGATCATTTGTTCATCTCCAGAGAGAGCGAGATAGATAAATAGAGAGAGATAAATAGATAGTGAGATAGAAAGAAAGAGAGAGAGAGTGAAAGAGAGAAACAGACAGACATAGGCAAAAAAAAAAAAAAAAAAAACAGACAGACAGAGAGAGAGAAAAAAAAACTATCCAGAATCCTTAACCTTCTCCTCTCCTGCAGGATGCCCCGTCGTAAAAAGGAGGTGGGCGAGGGCGTGGGTGGGCGTGGGCGTGAGAAGCCAGTGCAGAGGAATGCAGCCAACGCCAGGGAGAGAGCGAGGATGAGGATTCTATCAAGGTAAGTCTTGCTGTTCTGTTGGTGTAGGATGGCTTTTGTATGCAGGGGATATATGCTATATTGTGTATCTAGTTACCTATCTACATACGGTATATATACTCATACATGTAGAAATACATACTAATAGATACATGTGCATATGCATACACTCAGGGGCACACACACGCGCACAAACATCGGCAAGATTTAATATACTGTCAAAGCTTTCAAATCAAGTATTTTGTTTCTCTGAAAGTTTATATCTCCGTATCAAGTTTTATGAAACTTAAGTATGTTATATACAGACACACACGCGCATCTGAAAAGTTGATATCTTAGTAATAATTTTTTTGATACTTAAGTATATACTGTCAAAGCTTTCAAATCAAGTATTTTGTTTCTCTGAAAGTTTATATCTCCGTATCAAGTTTTATGAAACTTAAGTATGTGGTATCTATTCCGGAACAATGCAGCAGATCTTAGTCTAAATCTAAGAATATAAAAGACAATAGAAATTCACATGAAAACAATCAATATTAAATATATCATACTCAATCTAATCTAACCCAACTCAAACCCAACTCCACCAGATAAGAAAAAAAGGTCTTTCTCCCTCCAGAGCCTTCTCACGCCTGAAGACAACCCTCCCCTGGGTTCCTGCGGACACCAAGCTCTCCAAACTCGACACACTGCGCCTCGCCACCTCGTACATCGCCCACCTCAGAGCGCTGTTGCAGGACGAGGAACCAAGGACGCAGGCGCATCCACTCTCGCTCGTAAGTTGGTGGCAGCGGTGGGATTTTGTCCTTATATTTATTTTTGGTTATGTTTTGATATTGTTGTTGTGATTGATTTTGGTGTTATTGCTTTTTTATTGGCATTATCTTCACTATTCATTATTATAGTTTTTCATTATTGTTATCATTATCATTATTATATTTTTGTTTTCATTAGTTTTTTCATTTCTATTATCATTATTACTATCATTATTTCTTCCTCATTGCAAACATTATTTTTACTATCATTATCATTGTTATTACTATTATTCCTCTCATTTTCATTATTCTTATTTTTATTACTATCATTATCAATATTGTTACTGTTATTACTATAATTGTCATTATTAATACTATTATTACTAATTTCGTTGGTATTACTATTCAAATTTATTATCATTGGGACTATCATCTTTAATTGTTATTATTATTATTGTTGTCATGATTATGATCATTATGATCATTATTATTATTATTTTCATTTATTTTTTTGTTATTATTATTATCATCATCATTATTATCACTATCATCTTTATCAGCATCATTACTATCACTATCACCATCTCATTACCATCATCATTGTCTTTATTAGTATACTACTGTTATTACCATCTTTATCATTTAGACTATATAATTTCACCTTTTTCCGCATTTCAAAAATCTAGAAAAGAAGAAAAGAAAGAAAAAAAAAATACGTAGAGTAAAAAACAAAGATGAAATGGGGAAAGATGATATTATTTGCATTAAAGGAAAAATGAAACAAAATATGTCTACGTGTATACGGTTAAGAATAAGAAATAAAAATCGGTGCGAGTTCATAATACAGAATATCTACTCCTGTGATTTTTTTCTCACGCTTTCTCCATTTTTTATCAAAATTTATGGTCCTCGTATATTCGCGCGTCATCGGTGTCAGTTTAAGGTTCCCATGATCTCATACGCATACATACGTTCGTACGTACGTAATTACGTACACACAAGCGCACACACACACACACACACACACACACACACACACACACACACACACACACACACACACACACACTATATATATATATATATATATATATATATATATATATATATATATATATATATATTTGTGTGTGTGTGTATGTGTGTGTGTGCGTATGTGTGTATATATGTATATATATATACATATGTATATATATGTCTATACAAACACACGCACACACACACACACACACACACATGTGTATATATACATATACAGTATACACACACATATTTACACCCATATACACACATGTGTATATGTATATATTTATACACATATATGTATATATATATATATATATATATTATATATATTATTATGCATATGCACACACACACACACAATCACACTACACACACACACACACACACACACACACACACACACACACACACACACACACACACACACACACACACACACACCACACACACACACACACACACACACACACACACATATGTATGTATGTGTGTGTGTGAGTGTACACACACACACACATATGTATGTATGTATGTGTGTGTGTGTGTGAGTACTATACACCACACCACACACACACACAACATACACACACACACACACACACACACACACACACACACACACACACACACACACACACACACACACACACACACACACACACACACACACACACACACACATGTGTGTGTGTGTGTGTGTGTGTGTGTGTGTGTGTGTGTGTGCGCGCCAACCTCGCGTCTCAGAAGAATAAGGAAAAATCGGATATAGGGCAAGGCAACACTTAAAATTACCCAAAGAAAACAGTGATATGAGCGGCAAGAATCTGCCATGAATCGGCGAAACATCTATTTTTAAACTTGTATGTTTATAGTAAGATGCATTTACCTCGCCAAAAATACCATTCTGAAATAAATGCTGGACTTTTTAGATTTATATAAACGACCGGGATATTTCCCGCGCTTTTCTAAGAAATCATTTACACGTTTCCCATTTTCCCGTAATGTAAAGTGATGATTATTATAATGATAGTGTTAATGATAAAATAATAGCAATGCTGATAATAATAACAATAATAGTTAAGGTAATAATGATGAATAACAATAATAATGATGATACTGATAATAGTAATAATGTTAATAGACAATATTAACAACAAAAAATATCAGTGATAACAATTATAAAGATCATAATGATAAAAATGATAATGATAATAATTCTGATAATAAATAAAAAAGCAAGGGTTAAGGTTTATACAGCACGGCGAAAAATAAGGTAAATAGGTCACGTCAATTAAGATGGTTTTGCTGTGGTATTTACCTGAAAATCAGTGAAAAAATCGTCATTTTCTTAAGGATTTGCCATTTTGATTACTGTCATATATAAGAACTTCAATTTTTGCTTATTTTTTGCCTATTATAAAAACGCATAGTCTAGGTAATAACAGTATAATAGTAGTGATAATGACATGATAATAATGCTAATAATAATAGAAATGATGACGATAACAATAATCATAATGATAATAGTAATTAATAATGCTAATGATATTGTACACGAGACTGTTAATAACAAAAGCAAAGGAAGTTTTTACTCATCATTAATGTGCCACTAAGATCGTCACATACATTTATTATTATTTTATACTTTTATTCATCATACCCATTGGCTTTATTGTTAATTCAACGTTGCTTCATTTGTTTTTTTAATTTCTGTCTATGGGGAAGTACCTTTCTATCACATAATGTTCAAGATAACCTCATTTAACATTACAAATCGTTTAAATAGTTATATCAATAACTCGTTTTCGTGTATCTTGAATTTCATAATATTTGGTACAGTCCATTATCTTATTGTAATGACGGCATCAATGCAGCGGAAAAAGTTAAATTAGAAATGGAAAAACGTAAAAAGAATTAGGCACGTATTCCTTTCAGAACGTAAAAATAAAACTCAAGAACTATAAATAATTAATCTATCACAATTATTCTTACACAACATATAACACCCTTAAATCTCCTATAGTAATCTGGGTGTTCCACATAACCACATTAGCACACGGCGCACAACAGTCTTTAGCCACGTAGTCCCTTAAGTGTCGGCTGTCACCTTTTGTTTACATTGGATGAAGCAATAGTTTGGTGGCGCCGTGCTACTCGTCTTACGCTCGTCTCGAAAGAAAGGGCGCTTTTCCTATAGTCTGTGGTGGTATTTTCGACCTTTCTGAACGGCATGGGATGGGGTTGTTGTACGTCGCTGCTTAGATGATTGGTAAGGTTGGATTCACGAGTTCTATTATGAGGTTTTGTGTGTTTGAAAAGAATGGCGTGTCAGTCAGCTGGGCGAGGAATGCGTGGTAGGTTGTTTACATGGGACGGTGACGGGAGGTGCTTCGAGTGATGTAGAGTTTTTTCATATATTTTTTTCTGGTTATCTTCTCTTTCTTTTCCATGCTATCTCTCTCTCTCTCTCTCTCTCTCTCTCTCTCTCTCTCTCTCTCTCTCTCTCTCTCTCTCTCTCTCTCTCTCTCTCTCTCTCTCTCTCTCTCTGTGTGTGTGTGTGTGTGTGTGTGTGTGTGTGTGTGTGTGTGTGTGTGTGTGTGTGTGTGTGTGTGTGTGTGTGTGTGTGTGTGTGTGTGTGTGTGTGTGTGTGTGTGTGTGTTGTGTGTTTGTGTGTGTGTGTGTGTGTGTGTGTGTGTGTGTGTGTGTGTGTGTGTGTGTGTGTGTGTGTGTGTGTGTGTGTGTGTGTGTGTGTGTGTGTTGTGTTGTTTGTGTGTGTGTCTTTCTGTCTCTGTCTCTCTCTCTCTCTCTGACTCTTGACTCTTTGACTCTGTCTTTTCTGTCTGTCTGTCTCTGTCTCTCTCTCCGACTCTTTGACTCTTTAATTCTGTCTTTCTGTCTCAATCAGTCAGTCCCCTCTCTCTCTCTCTCTCTCTCTCTCTCTCTCTCTCTCTCCATTCTCCGTTTCCTACCTTTCTTCAACTCCTCCCTCCTCCTCTCCCTCCTCCCTCCTCCTCCTCCCTCCTCTCCCTCCCTCCCTCCCCTCTCCTCCCTCCCTCCCTCCCTCCCTCCCTCCTTCCCTCTCCAGCCTCCTCCGACCAAGGCGCAGGTGTTTTGTATCTCCGTCTCGAAGTGCAGTCAACGGGAGGTCTTCGTAACCAAAAAGACTCGTCGAAGGAATATTGAAAAGTGTTTGCATTTCGACGGGGAGGAAGTCGAAGGGGTGGGAGGGCAGGGAGGAAGAGGAGAAGGGGTGATAGGGAGTAAGGAGGGAGGGGGATGAGGGGGAAGGGCGGAAGGAGAAGGGGGACGAGGGGGAGGAAGGGAGAAAAGGAGGAGGGGGAGGGGAAAGGGGTCGTATGGAGGGGGAAGAGGGGGAGGATGGGAAGAAAGATAGCGAGAAGAGAGGAGGATGGAAAGAAAAAAAGAAGGGAGGAGGGAGAGGGAGAAACGGCGGAAGTCGAAAGGGTGGAAAGAAGGGAGGAATATGGAAGGGGGAGAGGGAGGGAGAAAAGGCGGAAGAGGTGAAAGGGAGGAAGAGAAGAGGGAGAAGGAAGGGGAGACGAGATGGAGGAAGAGAGGAGGGAGAAGGGAAGCGAAAGTAGGGAGGGGAAGTTGAGGGGGAAAGGAAGGCAGAAAAGGAAGTTGGATAAAAACGAGGTTAAGTAGGATAGGAAGGAGGAGAGGGAGGAGACGGAGAGAAAGAGGAGAGATAGGTACATAGGAAGGAAAGGTAGGAAAAAGGGAGGGGAGGTAGGTGAGGAAAGGGAAGGTAAGTGAAAGGGAAATGGGGAGGAAGGGGGAACTGAAAGAAGGGCACGGGGAAGAGGAGGAAAGATGGGAAAGGAGAAAAGGAGAAGGAAAAAGGGAGAGAGATGAAAAGAGAAGAGGGGAGG
>NW_020868848.1:455157-460157 GCF_003789085.1 Penaeus vannamei
TGTTTGAAAGACGTGACTGAAAGCAACTAGAAGTAACTTAAAACTTTCCGAAAACTAAACATGAGTGGGAGAGTGCTTGGGAATGACCGATAAAATGACTGAAAATGTGATCGTAAAAAGTGCCTTAAAGCGAACGAAAATGTGACTGAAAGTGACCGAAAATGTGTCTGAAAGTGACCATGAAAGTGCCTGAAAGTGACCGAAAAAGTGACAGAAAGTGTCTGAAAACACGCGGTCTCATTATCTAGTCTTCGCTCAACCTTTCGAATTGTATTTTTTTGTATATTGAACTCCTTTGCTTTGTATTATAAAGAGTAAATAGGGAATGGAGGGGAAGAGAAGGGAAGGGAAGGGAAGGGCAGATTTCTTCAAAAATAATTATAAGAAAATAGAGAATATTAATTATGATCATGATCAATTTACCGACAATAAAAAACCGGTCTCCAAAACATTAAAAAAATCAAATTAAGAAAACCCCCAAAATGAACCTCTTTTGAAACAGTGAAACAGTGAAAGGTAGTGACAGTGACAGTGACAGTGACAGTACAATACATCACTGTCCGTAAGTTTATCGTGATTATTTTAATAATAGTTTTCATTATTATTATGTTTGTTATTGCTGACATAATCATTATTATTTTCATTATCATCATCCATTTTATTATTATTGTTACAATGATGTATAATAACAATGATAACGATAATAATAATGTTGATAATAAATTTGATAATAATAATAATAATGGTACTGCTACTACTACCATTACTGTTGATGATAATAATGATAGAAATAACAATAACAATTAATATTAATGACATTATTATTATTGTTATTAATCATTGCTATCATTATCATCATTTTTATTATTATTTTTATCATAGTTACCACTACTATTGCTGGTGCTGCCACTACAACTAATGGTAGAACTACTGTTATCATCACCATTACCATTACTATTATTTTATTATCATTATTATTATCACCATGTTCATAGTCACGATAATAGCATTAGTAATATTGATAATAATGATTATTTTCGTTGCTGTTACTTTCATTATTGTCCAGTTGTCATTACTATATTATTATTATTTTGATTATTATTGTTATTATTATTATTATTATTATTATTATTATTATTATTATTATTATTATTATTATTATTATCATCATCATCTATATCATTATCATCATTATTATTGCTAATATTATTATTGTTTTATCATCATCATAAACGCTATTATCATATTCATTTTCATCCAAGTTTACATTACCATTATTACTACTATCATCTGCATCATTGTCATTCTCATTATCACTATCATTAATGTCAGGATTATTATCTTTTATCCTAATTAAATATCAGGCTTGTTTTCTATGACGATCATTATCATAGTCATCGTCATTACAGTAATAATCAACAAACTCAAAAATTAGATTCTTTATTAACGTAATTATTAATAATTTTCAAAGTCTTTTTTTTTACAGTGTTGGTAAATGAGTTTATTTATTTCTGTGAAATATATTCTTTTTCATCTTTTCATCCGCGATAAAAAAAACGTGTGCGAGATGAGATATTTTTATAATGACGATTTCATCTGTAAAACAAGAAAATATTATTTGTTTTTGACTGAGACAAGAAAATTGTTTTATGTAAGATAAGTAAAATCAAGAGAAATCTCGGGGTTGATTTTTTGTTGTTCATCACTCCTATCTGGTGTTATTTATTGGTAGTGTGGTATTGCAATGTGAATTATTCCTTATAAATAAAGAAAAATGTTTTGTCGTTTGAAGTTTTGTTTTTCGTCATTGTTATTTTTACTGTTATCTTTAATATCATCTTAAGCATTACCAATGATATTTTTGTTATCAGAAATATTATTATCTGTTATTATCATCATTATTATTATCATGAAAATAATACTGATAATAATTCTTATCGTCGTTATTATCATTCTAGCATCAACATTTAATTGAATATGTAACCTGAAAAATGCAGTGACGTTGCATCTTTCCCATCTCAATATAAAAGACAAACCTCAAGGAAAGAAAAGAAACTGAATAAAAAGAAATGTTCATGTTTATTAAAACAAATAAACAACTCGGGGTTCGATTCGTTATAACAAAAATCTTAAACCTACGTGATGGCAACACCGTGTCCATCATGACAGTGAGTTTAACAATAACAAAGAAATGGTGTTCTGCAAGTGTTATCATTAACACGCAGAACATCAGCATGAACAAATGCCCAACAACATCCTGAGTCATAACGGAACAAACCATCATTAAAAAATCGCTTCTTTTTCTAAAACATTCTAAGATACATTCGTCATAATTATGATTGACAGAATCACATTCTCTTTCTAAAACATTCAAAGAAAATTTCTTCATTATGTCGTCTTCAATATCAAGACGAATAATTATTTTTTTCTCTTCAAATAAAAAGGTATCATTATTTTTTTTTCACATACAACTGAGACAAAATGTATACAAAATGTGTACCGAACTTTAAAAAAGTAATAATAAAACACACAGAAAATGCATTCTTTGGCAGCTATATGACACATAGCTTTTCCATTACATATAAAAATGAAACATGTGTATTGCTTGATATCGTGAAAATTAATTATGATAAGACAAGAATTGGTAATAACAAAGTCTGTATTTCCACTACTAAATTTTTCTGAGAATACTTGAAGGATAAATCAATCTGTTTTCCTAAACCAAGAAATGACAGTTATTCAATTTGATTTTATCCACAGAAAAAGACAGCACGTAAATAAAGGAAGGATGAGCATTAAATATACGATGTATAATTAATCCGCGCGTAAATTAAGATCCTACACAAATGATAAATATATGACCAACTTTGAAAGACATTGAAGAAAGACTGAAATCACAGAAATCTGGAACAAGATGCTTAAATTATATATGAGTGAGACAAAGAAGATGAGAGATAGATAGATAGAGAGAGAGAGACTAAAACAAACAGTATAAACGAAAACAACCTTCGACCTAAAGTCTCCCTGTTGTCTATATTGCAACGACGTGTTCATAAATAAACACACGCGATGAACGCCGCATACACATATATATATCCAAGCGTCGTTTTGAGGAAGAAGACAAACAAACACCAAGGTACACGTTCACAATGATGTTATGAATGACATCAGAAGAGTATTCCACGCACAACAGTTCCTGTCGAGACGTGGACGAATGGATTGCTGGAGAAATGAGCTGTTAAAGAGTAACCAACAGGATATAAGGAGTAACGTCACATACTCTCTGTACTGGCCGATACATGACGAGAACTCGCGGGCACTTAATGTTCATTTCACTCATGTATTTCGTAATTTCTATCGCGGAAGGAGGAGAACCGGTGATCTAAAAATAGTAAGATTTCTTCGTGGTGTCAAGAAGGTTACTTGTCACCACTTCAAAAGAAACAGAAATATTATTTAGTTCCACGTCTAGTCTTCAGTCGCTGCTTTTAAATGCCCATGTTCGCTAATGCATCATAATACTGGGATATCTTTAGAGTACACCATAAGGGATTTACAACACTCATTGCACATTATGGTGGTACATTTGCGGTCTGTATTTCACTAGTAAAGTTTATTTCTTAATGCACCGTCTCCACATTACACATTTTTTCAGTATAGTTATTTAGTAAAGAATGCTACTTTGTTCACATTTGAACTAATCATATCACAATGTTCTGGTGCTGTTATAACGCTCCCATATACAAGGCCAACCACTCACTAACTTAAAGTATACATGGTTCTTCATCCTTCACAATATTCAGGATCAAAGTCTAGCTTTGCTTCGTCACACGGGAACACCTCAAACACCCTAGTCCTTCGCCAGCGCCAAGTGTCCTCCCCCAACAAGGGTCGCCTTTCCCGTCTTTCTGAGCGCCACTCGAAGAGATCCGGAGAAGAACCTCGCAGAAGAACCTCGAGCGTCAGAACCCTTTCCTCGCTCACACAACGATGTCGTGGATCCAGCGTAGGAACTTGGTGATCTTGGTGTACATGCCCGGCTGCCCTCTGCGCCCGCACCCCTTGCCCCAGGACGTGATGCCGTACAGCACGTGCCGCCCGTTCGACACGCACGTGAGAGGGCCCCCGGAGTCGCCCGTGCACGTGTCGATTCGGCCGTCGAGGTGGCCGGCGCACACCATGCCCGAAGTGACCTCGAATTGGCCGTACCTGTCCGGGCCCGTGCACACCGACATGTCGTACACCTGCACCTCGCCTGACCTCGGGATGTTCTGGTGGAGGGAAATGGCCGCCGGTACGGTCAGAGGACATAGATAACAGATAGTAAACATTGATAATAAATCTCGAAAACTTGAAGACATACGATCATAAAACACAGAATAAACCAAATTACGATCTAAAACAGGACAAATAAACCAAATCTACGATCTAAAACAGGGCAAATAAACCTTCTAAGTGACCAGCGTCTCAGCGGAGAGGAGGGCAAAAGGACATCTCTCACCTGCGGGATGGGCGGCGCTCTCTCCGACGTCGTCCCCCAGCCGGAGATACTGCAGCCAGAGAGGGACGTGTAGCGAGCGTTCTCCTCAGGAAGACACACGGGCTGCACGCTCCTGCCGAACCTGTGAGAAGAGGCAGTCGGGGAGTCATCTATCTGTTTATCTTTTTGAGTCCTTTTCCAACAGGATAACAATTTGAAACTATTGGTCTCTAAGAAAAAAGTGATTCATATATTAAAAATCATTTTTTTTTTTAAATTATAATAAACTGGGAAGCAGTTATCGGCTAAAATGTATTTGGAATCATTATGGTATATTCTATAGCCTATTCCTGAAAGGATTTGGGAATCCCTTGAATCCTTAATCTTTGGTATTCGCGATGACTGGTTTAAGAAGACATTAATCTCCTTATGCTGTCCTGAATTTCTTTTTTTTTTAAAGAAACAGCATGTTTCCAAAATTAAAAAATTAAAAAATATTATCTAAGCGACTTGAATGACA
>NW_020868848.1:465157-491278 GCF_003789085.1 Penaeus vannamei
AAATCCTTTGTCTTTCGGTAGATTATGTTGACAAATATCAATGAGCCGATCTATTGTTTGAACACCAGCCACCGCAAACATCATGAAGAGCTTTGACCGTGGTATACGCGTCACTCACCGCCTCAGCTCAGTTCCAGCGAGATGTTTACGCCGTCGGGGCAAAATCTAATCTGACAGCCTTGGTGAAGAGAACCCTGGACCTCCAAGAAAAGTACCAATGACGCAATCCTGAGCAAGCGTGCACACCCAAGGTCTATATAAGTAGGGTCAATGCAAGTACTATACTTATATAGACTTCTTATATAAGTAGTTGTACAAGGCCTTGCGCACATCAGTGATGAGACGTTACTTACAAAATCTTTACCATAATACGGCACCCTCTTCTCCTAACCCACCACAAGAGAACACCCAGCTGGAAACCGCAACCCATAATACCTGGTTCCGTAACACGATACCGCCGCGTCCTCGGAGTGCACGCAGTCCGAGGCTCCCGGAGGCGACTTCTTGCACAGCCTGAGGTCGGACTCCTCGCCCGTGCAGTCCAGGGAGTCCAGCCAGACGGGTCCGGAGCCACGGCCAAAACGCGCGTTCTTGTGAGCCACGGCGTCGCCTTGGTAACCTAGCATCCGACACACGACCTGAGGGAGGCGGAGCGCAGGATGAGAAAGGGAAGGAAAGGGCGTGCATTTGCATCTTCGTTGAGGCTTTATTCTCATAACAACAATAAAAAAATGAAAACAATGATACTGATATCAATAATGATGAAAACGATAACAATAAAATCTCGGGCATCACCACTCTCACCACCCGGAGTTCAGCGAAATTTACCTGAGCGTCGTAGTCGTCGAAGTCATCGTCGCACACCGTCCCCCACTTGCCCGCCAGCTTCACCTCCACGCGGCCCTGGCTCTTCGTCGGGCCTCCAGTCAGACGAAGCTCCAGCTAGTACGGGGTCAAACGAATAGTTAAATAAGTGGATGGATAGATAAATGAATTAGTAAAGAGGGAAATGAAGAATTAGAAATGCAATATGATGTTTGGAGAATGTCATAAATCTACAGATCTATTTCTTTTTGGTCTTAATGCGCGCTGGTTAGGGTCAGTTTGGGTGATTTGAAAAATATAACTTTTTGGACTCCTTTTTGTATGCAAGGAATCTGGTTTACGGAATAAATGGCTCAAAAAGACGGAGGGAAATGAAAATAGATTTCATAATGATGATGGTGATGATGATGGTGATGATGATGATGATGATGATGATGATGATGATGATGATGATGATGATGATGATGATGATGATGATGATGATGATGATGATGATGATGATGATGATGATGATGACGACGAAGACGATGATGCTGACGATAACGATGACGATAATGACGATGATAATAAAGATGGTGTTAATAATATTGATAACGTAGACTACTACAACTACTGCTTGTAATATTAATACCAAACTCACCATCAACAACATACCAACGACCCCATAGATAAAATCTCACCTGATCAGAGCACAGTACGCCCACGTCTTCTGTATGGTCACAATCCGTCACGCCCCAAACCAGGCCACTGCAGGCGCCCACCCAGGACTCGTGACCCTGCGATGTGGGCGGGGATTAGTCATGGGCGGGGCGAAGGGGAAGGGCAAGATCAGGGCAATAATAATCATAATTTTTATCATAATAACAATAATAATATGATAATAACAATAATAATAATAATAATAATAATAATAATAATAAAATATAATAATAATAATAATAATAATAATAATAATAATAATAATAATAATAATAATAATAATAACAACAGTAATGAAAATAATAATAGTAATAATAATAATAAATAATAATAATAATATAATAATAATAATAATAATAATATAATAATAATAATATGATAATAATAATAATAACAACAACAATAATGAAAATAATGATAATAATATTATTAATAATAATGATAACTATGACAATAACAATAATGATAATAACGATAATAATAATAATCGTAATAATGTTAATTATCATCTATAACAACTACAACTTCAATTCCCAACTTCACAACTTGAGTCTCTTGGCCTCACCTTGCACTCCGGTTCGTCCACGAGGACCTCGCCGACGCCACGCCCAAAGAACGCCCGCGGGTATGGCACCGCCCATCCACCGTCGTAACCCAGGCTGCGGCATATCACCTGCGGGAGGCGTGCGGGTTTTGTGTTAAAGGTGTTACGGGAATTTTGATTTTGTATTCTATTTTTTTAGAGGTATCTCCCTCCTTCCCGTCCTTCCTGCTCCCCTCTCTCCCTCCTCGTCCTCCTCTCTCTCCTACTCCTCCTTCGCGTCCTCTCTCTCCTTCCTTCCGCCTCCTCTCTCTCCTCCTTCCCGTCTCCCTTCCTCCCTCCTTCCCATTCCCCTCTCTCCCCAATGCCATCCATCCCCCAACCCTCATTCTTCCATCCCTGTCCCTTCCCCTCCCACTCACCCCCTCTCCCTACTCCCACCAACCTTTGCCTGCCCCCCTACCTATCCACTTCCCATTCCATCCCACTTCATCCTTCAAACTATCCACGTCCCTCCTTCCCTTATCCTACTGATCCTTCCCTCCTCTCACACGGTACCCCATCAACCCCCCTCCCTCCCTCCCCAATCCACCTCCCATCCCTATCCCCTTACCCCCCCCTATCCCATCTCCTTACCTCCCACCTCCTACCCTCATTCCCCCTACCCACCCCTACCCTTCACTCCCCCACCATCCCCTCCCAATCCCTCCATTCCCATCCCCTTCCCCCTCCCCAATCCACCTCCCATCCCTATCTCCTTACCACCCATCCCATTCCCCTTCTCTCCCGCCTATCCATCACCCACCCTACCCTTCCTCCCATCCCTCCCAATCCCATCTCCATCCCCTCCCAATCCCCCATCTCCCATCCTCCCATCCCAATCTTCCCAATCCCCCCTCTCCCCCCTTCGCAATCCCCCCATCTCCCATCCCCTCCCAATCCCCTCTCCCCCCTTCGCAATCCCCCATCTCCCATCCCCTCCCAATCCCCCTCTCCCCCCCTTCGCAATCCCCCTCTCCCCATCCCCTCCCATCCCCCCTCCCCCCCTTCGCAATCCCCATCTCCCATCTCTTCCAATCCCCCCCTCCCCTCCCCAACCCCCCTTACCTTCGCCTGCTTATCGTCGAAGGCGTCATCGCACACGGTGCCCCATCGGCCCTGGTGCTTGACGAAGACGGTGCCCGACGTCGTGTCCTTCAGCACCTCCGTCTTCGTCTCGAGTCGCGTCACGCCCACGTCGTCGCAGAGCTCATCCGCCTCGTCGCTGTGGGCGTGGAGGGGACGGGCGGAGGAGAGGGCGTTGAGTTGAGGCGAAAGGAAATGGGTTTTAAGTTGGTTGATGTCCAAGTTTTTAAGGGCAAGGGAAGATTAGTATGTTTCCGTCTATTTCATTATATTGTGATTATTGTAATTGTCATGATAATAACAATTACTGTGGTTGTAGCTATTTTATCCTTATCATGATTACCATCATTATTATCATAATTATCGTTACCATCACTAAAAGTATCATCATCGCAAATGAACGAAAAGAGAAGCAGTTAAAAACAAAAACAAAACAACAAAAAACTATCTCATCTCCTTTCCCGCGACTCACCTGCCGTCGAAGCAGTCCTTGGAGCCATCACACACCTGGTTCCTCGGAATGCAGGTGTGGAGGCGAGCGGAGCCACACAGGAACTTGTCCACGTCACATAAGGAGGCGCTGGTTCGGCACACGGCACCCGCGATCTGGATGAGGGGGGATGGGGGGGCATGGGATGGGTTGTTATCATTTGTGTTACTTGTCTTCTGGGTCTTTTGGCTTCGCTTTCCTTCCTTCTTTCTTTCTTTCTGTCTCTGCCCTTTCTCTCTCTCTCTCTCTCCCTCTCTCTTTCTGTCTCTGTCTCTCTCTCTCTCTCTCTCTCTCTCTCTCGATCAAACAAAATACCAAAACAAAACCAAAAACAAAAAAACAAAGCTTGAAAAAAAGACAAATATATCCATATACAATACGCAATCAATACATTTAAAAACTGACCTCCGTTGGGCCGCAGTTGTGGACTCCGAGGCCGCTGTTGGGGCAGTCGAAGAAGGTTCCCTCGCGACCCGAACAAGACACTTTGTCCAGCCAGAACTTGGGTTCACTCCGACGCAGACCTGACGAAGGCGGAGAAGAAGAAGTGAGAAGGAGGAGGAAAGATTTATTACTAGATAATTGATTACCTTGGGGGGGGGGGTCGCGATTAAAAATTGATTTGTATTGAGGTGCTTGTGAAGGGTGTCCAGTGTTTTGGTATTGGGGGACGTTGCACTCGGTAGGTTTTATGGTTTTGGTTGTATGTATATTGGGAGAGAGAGGAAGAGGAAGAGGAAAAGGAAGAGGAAGGAGAGAGAGAGAGAGAGAGAGAGAGAGAGAGAGAGAGAGAGAGAGAGAGAGAGAGAGAGAGAGAGAGAGAGAGAGAGAGAGAGAGAGAGAGAGAGAGAGAGAGAGAGAGAGAGAGAGAGAGACAGAGAGAGAGAGCAGAGAGAGAGACAGAGAGAGAGAGAGAAGAGAGAGAGAGAGAGAGAGAAAGAGACAGAGAGAGAAAAGAAAAGACAGATAGAAAGAAAGAGACAGAGACAGAGAACGAGAGAGTTAAACAAGAGAAAGAAAGAGAGAGAGAGAAAAAAAAGAGACGAAACAAATCCTCACAAACTCACTATTGTCACTGTTTCCGAATCGGTTGTTGCGCGTGAAAGTCTCTGCGCCGGAGAAGCCGAGGTCGCGGCACAGAATATCCGCCGATTCGAAGCCGAAGCCGTCGTCACACACCCAACGCCACTCGCCGCCCACCTTGATCTGCGGGCATGCGAAAGGGGGGGGGGGTGAGCGTAATGAATAGTAAATAAAGGGCATTTTGGTTCTATGGATGTGTAGGACAATGTCGCTTTGTGAGATACTTTGAAAGTTTCGTCTTTAGCGCTGTTAATTAGATGGTAATTATGCCCCTGAATCTACAACTGTTCATTTAAAATAGGAATATGATCTATCAATTAATAACAGATTATCCTAAATGCACAAACAAACAATAATTTTACGTTTAATCTTCCTTTTCTCCCCTATTTTCACAACCGCCCACCGCCCGCCCTCCTGGCCAAGGATTTTCTACGCCCACCTCACCGCCCACTACACAAACCCACCTGTATATTGCCTTCGTGCGCGCCCACCCCGCCCACAAGCCTCGTCTCGTACTTCATGGGCGCGCGGCACTGTCTCTCATCCGTGTTGTCGCCGCAGTCGTCGACGCCGTCGCACGCCCGCGCCCTGTCGATGCACTTCTCGTTCCCGCACCGCAGCCTCGTGCCGCAGACGCTCCTCCGTGACCGCAGCTCGTAGAAGACCTCGCGGCTCGAAGGGACCAGGCCGGAGCTCACCACGTCGTTGGTGCTGAGGGAACACCTGCGGGAGGGAGGGAGGGGTTAGAAGGGTGGGTGGGGGTGGGTTAGATGGGAGGGAGGAGAGAGGGAGGGATGGTGGGTGGAGGAATGGGTGGTAGGAGGAAGGTGTGGGTGGTGGGAGGGTGGTGTGGGTGGGTGGGAGGAAGGGAGGGGTAGGGGTGGGTTAGATGGGGGGAGGAGGAGGGTGGGTGGGTGGGTGGGTGGGAGGGAGGGAGGGAGGGAGGGAGGGAGGGAGGGAGGGAGGGAGGGAGGGAGGGAGGAGTGGAGGGAGTTAGTTAGTTTGGTGGGGGGGAGGGATGAATGGCATGGGTTAGATGGGAGGGAGGGAAGGTGGGTGGGTTGGTGGGGTGGGATGGTGTGGGAGAGAGGGAGGGAGGAGAGGAAAGATGGAAGGTGGTAGGTGGGTGGGAGGTGCAGAAGGGAGCTTGTCTAAAATTATGAAATGATGTGATAAAGTAAATAACAGCAAAGTCAATCAACGAATGAGAATAACAAATGGACAATCTCCTTAGTACTCCGAAACAGACAGACAAATAAATCAATGAAAATCCGCCGCTTTCTTTACTGCTTCGAGATCTCGTTTTAAATGAACCCCCGACAGAACTAGTTGATGCACACAAATAAATAAATAAATAGAGAAAGCAGTGTTTGGACACACAAATAAACCAATAAATAGTTATCTTTGGCACATAAACAAATAAATGAATAAATGAATATTTATTCGAAAAATAAGAATCCGCCATTTCACTTACTGCTTCGAGCTCCCGTAGTAAATGAACCCTCGACCGAGTTTGTTGAACAGAGTTTGTACTTCTTGGCATTCAAACAAATGGATAAATAAATAAATGACTTGCTACACAAACAACTATATATACATAAACATCTCTGCACACAAACAAACAAATACAGGAACTAATAAATAAATCGTTGGAAAAACACACCGTCTCACTTACTGCTTCGAAATCTTTTCGTAAATGAATTCTCGACAGAGCTTGTCGATGTACTTCTTGACAAACAAACAAATAAATAAAGAGATAAATGAATGTCTTAGTATATAACCAAATAGATAAAAAACGGACGATCTCACTCGAAAAAAAGGCTGCTTCACTTACTGCTTCGAAATCTCATCGTAAATGAACCCTCGGCAGAGCTTGTTGTCGATGCACGTCTTGGCACACACGCCCACCTCCGCCCGTGGCAGCACCACCAGCACCACACGCTCCAGCAACGTCTTCCCGAATCTTGCCTCGAACTCCTGTAGAAAGGAGAAGATGGTGAGGAAGAAAATGCGTTTTAATGATGGTAGAGAGGGAGGGATTCGAGTTTGCATACTCGTAGAAGGATAATAAGTGAGAGGCCAGCAGGAGAGGATGGATATATAATATCTTTTATTATATTATACGAATTATGATAGATAAGTGATCGATTCGGTCTCCTATCCAACATTGCTAGTCAATCCGTGTGTGTGTGTGTGATTTGCTTCCTTATTCGTCTCATTCTTCGCGTCTCTTCCGCTCCCCTATCTCCTCTCTGCTCTCTCCCTCTCTGCTCTCTTCTCTCTCTCTCTCTCTCTCTATACACACTCTCTCTTGCTCTCTAAGTACTCTCTCTCTTCTCTCTCGGCTCTTATACTCCGTCTCTATCTTTTCTTCCCACCCTCCCTCTCTCCCACCCTTCCCTCCTCCTACCCCTCTTCTTCTCTCCTTATACGTCCTCTGCCTACGTCCTTCCACTTCCTTGCGGACTCCCTCTTACTCTCTGTGTGTTTAGTGCAGAATCTGACGGATTGCAGACGCGAATGCTTTTGGAAGTTTTTACGGACAGATAGACTTTTGCAAGGCAGCGTGCAAGTGGCAGGGGGTGCAGATGCAGTCAGCCGCTAGAGACAAAGGCTTGTCAATGGTGGAGCTGAGAGCTGGGATGGTAGATCGTAGAGGGTTTGTATGGACATTGTTGAAAAGAGCAGGTGAGAGGTAGAATTACGGAGGGGTGGAGGCTGGCATGAAAAGGAGGCATGGTTCGATGGTGGGGATGTGGAGGAGAAGAGGAGAGGGGTAGCAGCAGTGAGAAAGAGGAGGAGGAGCGAAGGACAGCGTGTAATGCCTTGAGAAGTTGGTCACTTAGCGGTAAGTCAAGCTGGGAGGTGGTTTCTGGTTTCAAGGAAGGAGGGGTCATATAAATTAGGATCAAGTGCACGAATAGATGCGAGTCTGAGAGCCTTCGCCCGGGGCTTATGCGTGGAGAGCCCGTGAGGTGCGTCGCCCGTGTCCGACGTGATTGCTCACCGACCAAAGTGTTATGCGGGTTGTGCTGACGGATGAGAGCTTCTCTCCCCACCGCGCTTGCCCAAGCCTCCACCGGGAACCTCGCCGTATTTGCAACTTCTCGCCGACCCTTCGATGGAAGAGGCCGACACGTTTACCGCTGACTCCCGCGGGCTGGGTAGCAGAGGATATCATGGGTCATTCTGTTTATACTTGAGTGTCTGTGAAGGAGTGGGAGGTCTTGTCTACTGGGATGAATTTATCGTGTATGTCAGTTTGCTGATCTGTCGTTCTTTTTACTTTTCTTGTTCTCGTCTTCTCTCTCTCATCTTCTCTCTCCTCTCCCTCTTCTCTCTCATACTCTCTCTCTCTCTTCTCTCTCTCTCTCTCTCTCTAGTGAACAGACGCAAGTACACATACAGAACTGGCATAATAACGAAAAAAAAACCACGAATTATTATACAGCAGAACAAAGCAAAAGAATCGGTATATTTTTAAAGAATCTTGAATTAACCAAACCAAAAGCAACATGCGATAGAAACAAGCCCCAAGTCAACCGATCTTCAGCGAACAATATATTAAATCGAAAACCACATGACAAGCCTGATGATTAAACTCATCTGTTCGACGAAAACCACAAGAATAAATTTCAGGACTAACCCTATCCTCATGACGAATCTACTGCAAAAACCCTCTCTTTCTTTTTCTCTTCACTCTCTCTCTCGCCTCTCTCTTTCTCTCTCTCTCTCCTCTTCTCTATCTCTATCCTTCTCTATCCCCTCTCTCACCGCCGCTTCTCCTTAACCTCTATACTCTCTTGCCTCACGCTTGCTCGGTCGTATACCCACACCAAGTACGCCGACAAAACACGGAAGGAAAAAGAAATAAAAAAAAAACTACCCTCTTCTTCGTTCTTTGTGCTTCCTGACCTTGGTTTGAGGGGCGGTGCAGTAGGCACACGATTGACCTCCAGCTGAATAGGCGCTGCCCTGAAGGTGCTCCGTGTTCTCCTTATTGGGACATACGATAAGGGTTATTTATTGCTGTTTTTTGTGTGTGACGTTGATTTATGATGGTGTGGGATTCTTTCCTTTTTGGTGTGTGTTTGATGTTTGTGTATTTGTTTTGTTTTTGTGTATTTTATGGTTTATTTGTTTATGTTGTTGTTTTCTGTGGGGTTGTTTGAGGATTTGTGTTGCGCTGAATGTCTTTAGTGAGGGGTATATGAGTTCATTTTTTGTGCTGTTTATTTGGGTGTTTTTAGCTTGTTACAATTGTATTGATTTTAACGTTGTGGTTGACTGTGTGTCTATCGTAGTTTGTTTTGCCAATGTGTGTTTGTTTTGATTCTGTGCTTAGTTTATGTCGGTTTTTGTTTCTATATATGATTATATATATTATATATATATATATATCATAATATATATATATTATATATATATAATATTATATATATATGTATATCTATACTGGGAATGTTGGTTCTATAGAAGCATTTAATTTTTCCTTTTGTTAGAAATCATCTTTTTATGTATTTTTTACTGATGGCCACATGACGTTGGTCTAAAGAACAGAATACAGCTTCCACTTGCGCCACCAGTCAATCGGCATCACACGGTCTGATTGATTTGACCTAATGACTCTAAAAGTGTCCTCATACATATATTATTATCATCTTTAGTTGCTCTGTATCTCCCTGTCATATTGTTTTTTCTTGTTTACTGTAATCATCCGCCATTCTTCCGTTTACCCAGCCTCTTGAGCCCACTGTCATTACGATAACCAATTCTCACATTGGCCGGGTCCGCCATCGGTCCCACCTTCCCTCCTCGCCCGCCCACTGACACCCTCCTCCTCCCCCCAGGCTGTTCGATGGGTAATGGCTCTTCTTACGCGGCGCCGCCGCCGTCACCCTCTCGGGCGCCCCTGCCTCTCCTGGGGACGACCCCAGGATCAACTCCCTGCAGGGGCGGGCGCGCGCGGCGAGGGAACTTTGACCTGGGGGCCTCCTGGGCCCACAATTTCTGCAGGAACCCCGACGGAGCCCAGGCGCCCTGGTGGCTTCGTCGGGCCGAGGCGGCCGAGGCCCTGCGACGTGCCCGCACTTGCGACGTCCGGCAGGGTTTGTCCCCGCGACCGGTAAAGCCGCGGGCGCCCGGCGCCCGCTGCCTCCCGGCGCGCCGTTCCCGCCGCCCGTGCGCAGGCGGGAGGGAGCGGGGCCGTTCTGGCTTCTTTCCAAGATTCCCACTTCTCTTGCACAGTTCACGCACGATGCACCTCGCAAGGGCAAACCATGCCACTGGGAAAGCCGAATTACCTCTTTTTGTCTCAAAGAAAAAACCTCCTAAGGCGTGGTCCAGGAGCAAGATTTTTTTCTTCAGGATTAACATCATTACGATAATGTTGCAAGAATGCAGCACCAAAAAGCTTAATCCTGTACGATCGCCTTCATTTTACAAAAAGGTCGATTCTCCCCAAAGATTTTCATTTTCTTTCCTTAAATTTTTTTCCTTTTTTTCTAGTGAAGCTCCTCTAACGCACTATGTCACCATTTTGTGCTAATTTTGTTTGGCTTTAACCCTTCTACGATCCATTCGCTCTCACCTTCCTTGGACCGCAAAGGATTTTGATTATCCGACTGAATGCAAATTCACATATTCAACATAATCAAAAAAAATCACAGATATTTGTAGTCTTTTATGACTCTATCATAGTCTCATTGCAAAGTATTTCACCCCAGCAAACAACATTACAACTTTATCAAACGACAACAATTCAGGATTGTATCTACCATCAAATACTCTCATACAGCATGGTCGTTTTGTTTATTTATTCGTTTTATCCCATTATTCTTTTATCTTGAACTATTAATAGATTACTTGCACAATACAGGTTTTCATGAAAATACCAACATTTTATTCTTCTTATATATTCATATATTGATCACAATTCTTTATTATATCAATTCATTATTTATTCTTATGATCTGGCTTCCTTACGAACGACGACCACTTTACCTCATTTCCCCCAGAGAATGACGCCAAAGGTCTTCAACTCTCCTTCGTCCTCTCAACTCGGCCACACGGACCCGCCACCTTTACCACGACTCCTTCCACTTCGCCCACGACCAGCAGAGCCACGACGGACCACGACGACAAAGGTACGTGAGTTTCATTTAAAGAGTCCGGAACCGTGAAAAACGGCTTCGAAACAAGTCGGAACCTGTAAGTAATGATCGGTTTTGCTTCGGCGTTCGAGATAGTTCGAAACGCTTTTTGGGGGAAGGTTTTTATGGTGTAGTGGAAATATCCCGGCTCCTTCTTCAGGCTTATTTTCTGGATTGTATTGTGGAATAATTTGGGAGGTGTATGTGGAAAGTCATCTCTCTCTCTCTCTCTCTCTCTCTCTCTTCTCTCCTCTCTCTCTCTCTTCCTCTCTCTCTCTCTCCTCTCTCTATCTCTCTATCTCTTATCCCTCTCTCCTGTACAACCCACCTCTCTTTCCTCTCTCCTTCCTGCCTCTCCCTCCTTCCCCTTCCTCCATCCTTCCCTCCTTCCATCCCTCTCACCATCCCTCCTTCCCCCTCAACCTCCACTCCTCCCTCCCACTTACCCTTCCTGCTCCCTCCCACAGCCCTCTCACCTTCCCTTACTCACGCGTCCCCTTTGACCCCCAGATTCTGGTTGCCAGCCTGGGGAAGTACACCTGCGAGAACGCGGCGGTGGTGTCCCCTCAGATACAGGTGTTGTGCGACGGCGAAGTGCGGCAGGTTGTCCAGGGGCGACGATGAACACCTGTGTGCAAACGTTTTCTGTGCAGGTAGCGTTTTTTTGGTGTTTTTTTTTTCTTTTTGGTTTGTTGCTTTTCTTTATGTGTTTGGTTGGGTGTTTAACTGTTTTTTTCGTATTTTGGTTTAGGGTCATTTGTCCCATTTGTTTCTGCTAGTAGATTGAGAAAAAGTTTTAGATCATACGTAGGGTTTAAGACGAAATAGTCACTAATGAAGACGGTTATGTTTTCTACATTTATATATTTGAAGGTTCCTTGATGCATTTCTTTTTTTCTAAATTTATTCAAAAAGATTTCCTATGAAGAAATAGAGCAAATGTATTCATAAGCTTCTCGTTATATACAGTAAATTACTTAAAAAGATATGCTATCTAATATCACAATGAAAGTCCTTGCATTGTTTAGACCAGATTTGATCGAATATTTTTAAGCCATCATATATAGATAGATATATCATAAGGAGCATAAGGAATAAGAATGTCTTCGTGGTAAGGAAGCTTTTTGACCTGAGATGGTAGATCGTCTACGCCATCGGGGGTCGAATGACCTTCAAAATCGTCCGAGTCCAGAAGGGAAATGTATTTCTTCCGCTACACCCAAGGTAAGAAATATAATACGGTGGTTTTCTCGCTTTTGCAATTTCCCCTGTCCGCATTGTTGGTGCTTCGTCTTCCGTTCTGGGAACGTCGGAACGGAATTGATCAAACACCCCCCTCCTCTCGCATCTCATTCAAACCATATTACTTACAGTGGAAAAAAAGAAAAAATCTTACATTCCTATGTTTCCATATCAATCTCCGAGAACTATCAATAATTAACTTTCTTCGATAAATTTAGAAAAAGCATAATCTCTTGGTTGACATTACAAGTGGTGTGCAAAAATATAAAAACGTAAATTTTAGAAACTGACCTAAGTATCGTATTAATTAAATCCTTCCTTCTCTTCTTGCTAGTCATCGCGAAAAATTACAAAAATGCGGAAAAAGTGCGGCTGGAAACCTCGCTCCTTGCAATTAAAGAACAAAAAAAAAAAACGGGTCTTTTAATTCTGTTCTCTTCAACGGAAGACGCACCCAAAGAAAACATTCCGATGGAGGAAAATGACTTAATAAAGATTTCAAGAACTCCAAAGACCTGCCGCCCTTAACTAGGAAAAGACCGAAGAACAAATGATTTAATAAATAGATAGGAAAAATATTGAATTAACATTGGAAAACAAAGAAGGCAATCAGTGATGAATTAATAGGACATTTTAAGGTAATTTACCTTGTAAAACGATGAAGCTACTGAATACATTTGTCATTCAATTACGGAAATTTGAATAAATTTAGAAAAAAAGAAAGACAAGGAACCCAAATATATAAATGTAGAAAAAAACGCATTAGTGATATTTCGTTAAACCTTCACGTTATGGATCTAATCTTCAATTAGCAGAAAAAATGGGACAAAAGACCTAAACAAAAAGAAAAAAAAACAGTTAAACACCCAAAAAACATAAAGAAAACAACAAAACCAAAAAGAAAAAAAAAAAACACCAAAAAAACGTACCTGCAAGAAACGTTTGCACAGGTGTCATCGTCGCCCTGGGACACTGCCTCTCGCCGTCGCACACCTGTTCTGAGGGGACACACCCGCCGGCGTTCTCGCAGGTGTACTCCCCAGGCTGGCACCGAATCTGGGGGTCAAAGGGGACGGTGAGTAAGGGAAGGTGAGAGGGCTGTGGGAGGGAGGGAGGAAGGGTAGTGTGGGGGGAGGGAGTGGAGTTGAGGGTTGGAGGGATGGAAGGGGGGGAGGGAAGGATGGAAGGAGGGGAAGGAGGGAGGGAGGTAGGGAGGAGGGTTGTACAGAGAGAGAGAGGGATAGAGATAGAGAGAGAGAGGAGAGAGAGAGAGAAGAGAGAGAGGAGAGAGAGAGAGAGAGAGAGAGAGAGAGAGAGAGAGAGAGAGAGAGAGAGAGATGACTTTCCACATACACCTCCCAAATTATTTCCACAATACAATCCAGAAATAAGCTGAAGAAAGGAGCCGGGATATTCCACTACCATAAAAACCTTCCCCCAAAAAGCGTTTCGAAACCTGTCTCGAACGCCGAAGCAAAACCGATCATTACTTTACAGGTTCCGACTTGTTTCGAAGCTTCGTTCACGGGTTCCGACTCTTTAAATGAACTCACGTACCTTTGTCGTCGTGGTCGTCGTGGCTCTGCTGGTCGTGGGCGAAGTGGAAGGAGTCGTGGTAAAGGTGGCGGGTCGTGTGGCCGAGTTGAGAGGACGAAGGAGAGTTGAAGACCTTTGGGTCATTTCTGCGATGAGGGAAAAGTGGTCAGTTCGTTCGTAAGGAAGCAGATCCATAAGGAATAAATAATGATGATAATAGTAATAAAGAATTGTGATAATATATGATATATAAGATGAATAAAAAATAGTTGGTATATTTCATGAAAACCTGTATTGTGCAAGTATCTATTAGATAGTTCAAGATAAAGAATAATGGGATAAACGAATAAATAAACTAAAACGACCATGCTGTATGAGAGTATTTGATGGTAAGAATACAATCCTGAATTGTTGTCGTTGATAAAGTTGTAATGTTGTTGCTGGTGAAGAAATACTTGCAAGTGAGACTATGAAGAGAGTCATAAAGAGGACTACAAATATCTGGATGATTTTTTTTTCTTATTAATGTTGAATATGTGATTGTCATTCAGTCGGATAATCAAAATCCTTTGCGGTCCAAGGAAGGTGAGAGCGAATGGATCGTAGAAGGGTTAAAGCCAAACAATATTAGCACAAAATGGTGACATAGTGGCGTTAGAGGAAGCTTCACTAGAAAGATAAGGAGAAATAGAATCTTGTGGGAGAATCGACATTTTTGTAAAAAGTGAAGGCGATTTCGTATCAGGAATTAAGCTTTTTGCGCTTGTGCTTCCTTGCAACATTAATTCGTAATGATGTTAATCCTGAAAAAAATAATCTTGCTCCTGACACGCCTTAGAGGATTTAATTTCTTGAGACAAAAAGAGGTAATTCGGCTTTCCAAGTGCATGGTTTGCCCTTGCGAGGTGCATCGTGCGTGAACTGTGCAAAGAAGTGGAATCTTGGAAAGGAAGCCGAACGGGCCCGCTTCCCTCCCGCGGCGCACGGGCGGCGGGACGGCGCGCGGGAGGCAGCGGGCGCGGCGCCTCGGGCTTTACCGGTCGCGGGGACACTCCTGCCGGCGTCGCAGGCGGGCACGTCGCAGGGCTCGGCCGCCTCGGGCCCGACGAAGCACCAGGGCGCCTGGGCTCCGTCGGGGTTCCTGCAGAAATTGTGGGCGCCCAGGAGGCCCAGGTCAAAGTTCCTCGCCCGCGCCGCCCGCCCCTGCAGGGAGTTGATCCTGGGGTCGTCCCAGGAGAGGCAGGGGCGGCCCGAGAGGGTGACGGCGGCGGCGCCCGCGTAAGAAGAGCCATTACCATCGTAACAGCCTGGGGGGGAGGGAGGAGGGTGTCAGTGGGCGGGCGAGGAGGGGAGGTGGGCGTGGCGGACGGCCAATGTGAGAAACTTGGTTATTCATGACAGTGGCTCAAGAGGCTGGTAAACGGAACAATGGCGGATGATTACAGTAAACAAGAATAAAACAAATGCAGGGAGAATACAGAGCAACAAGAGATAATAATATATGTCATGAGGATCACTTTTAGAGTCATGAGGTTCAAATCATGAGCGTGTGATGCGATGACTGTGGCTGTAATGTGGAAAGTCTTCTGTAATAATGTTATTCTTAGAAAAAAAAAGTAACATGTGGCATCAGTAAAAATAATAATAAAAGATGATTTCTAAAAAAAGGAAAAATAAAATGCCTTCTATAGAAATACACATCCAGTATCATATATAATAATATATATAATTATATATTATATATATATTATATATTATATATATATATATAATATATATATATATATATATATACATATATAACACAAAACGCACATAAACCTAAGCACATCATAATAAACAAACACACATATGGACAAAACCAAAACACGTAGACAACACACAAACCAAACGTTAAAATCATACATTGTAAACAAGCAAAAACACCCCAAAAATAAACAAGCACAAAAAATGACTCATATACCCCTCACTAAAGACATTCAGCGGCATACACAAAATCTCAAACAAACCCACACAAGCAAAAACAAACAAAAACATAAAAACAAATAAAAAAACACATAAAACAAATACACAAAAAAATAAAACAATACACAAACATCAAAAACACACCCAAAAAAGGAACGAATCCCACACCATCATAATCAAACTCACACACAACAAAACAGCAATAATAACCCTTATCGTATGTCCCAATAAGACACGCCAGCCCCTATCAGCTGGAGGTCAACGTGTGACCTTACTCAGCCGTCCTCTTTCCTCAAGCCAGGTCAAGGGAAGCCACAAGAACGAGGAAAAGACCGTGTTTTTTTTTTTCTTTTTTTTCTTCCTGTTCGTCTGTCCGCGTTCTTTCGGTGTCACGGGCGGAAGTGACGTCACAACGTGAGAGAGAGAAAGGAGAGAGAGAGGAGGGGAGAGGAGAAGAGAGAGAGAGAGAGAGAGAGAGAGAGAGAGAGAGGAGAGAGAGAGAGAGAGAGAGAGAGAGAGAGAGAGAGAGAGAGAGAGAGAGAGAGAGAGAGAGAGAGAAAGGAGAGAGAGAGAGAGAGAGAGTGAGAGAGAAAAAGAAAGAGAGGGTTTTTGCCGTGAGATTTTCGTCATGAGGATTAGGGTTTTAGTCCTGAAAATTTAGTCTTGTGGTTTTCGTCGCAAGGAATGAGGTTTTAATCATCAGGCTTTTGTCATGTGGTTTTCGAAATGAGGTTTTAATCATGAGGTTTTCGCTGGAAGATCGGATTGACTTTGGGTGGCTTGTTTCTATGCATGTTTGGCTTTTGGTTTGGTTTATTTCAAGATTTTTAAAAAATATCCTGGTTTCTTTTCTTTGTTTCTTTGCTGGTTTAATATTCCTTTGTTTTTTTTCTTATTATTTGTTCTGTTTTTGTACTTGGTCTCGAGAGAGAGAAGCAGAAGAGTAAAAAATTAAAAAACGACAGATCAGAACTGACATACCAAATAAATTCATCCCCGGGGTGACACCTGACCTCCCACTCCTTCCACGGGGACACTCAAGTATAAACAGGATGACCCATGATACCCTCTCTAGCCCCCGCGGTAGTACAGCGGTAACGTGTCGGCCTCCCATCCGAGGGGCGGGGCGAGAAGTTGCAATTATCGGCTGGAGGTTCCCGCTGAGGCTGGGCAGCACGGTGGGGGAGGACGAAGCTCTCTCGCGTCAGCACAACCGATACACTTGGTCGAGTTGGCATCAGTCGGCACGGGCCGGGCTCCCCGCATAGCCCGGGCGAGGCTCAGCTTCGCATATCGGACTGATCCTTATTTATAACCTCTCTTTGACCTTTGACTTACCCTAGTAACATTCTCAAGGTCACACGCTGCCTTCCTCCTCCTCCTCCTGCTGCTACCTCTCCTCTTCCCCCACATCCCCTCCACCTCCTCCTCCTTTTCATCCACCTCCACCCCTCTACTTCTACTCCTCCACTCCAGCTCCAGCTCCACCTTGACTAGCCTTGTCTCTAGCGCCTGACCTCATCTGACCCTCTGGCCACTTGCCTAGCCTCCTGCCCTTCAAGTAAGATCCGACCCGCCTTGCCGGTAAACTTCAAGAAGCATTCGCGTTGCAACCGTCAGATTCTTGCACTAAACACACGTGGGTAAGAGGGAGTTGAAGGAGTGGGAGAGGGAGAGGAGAGGACGTAGGGAGAGAGAGAAGGAGGGTGGAGGAGGGAGGAGAGAGAGAGAGAGAGATAGAGAGGAGAAGAAAGAGAGAGAGAGAGAGAGAGAGAAGGAGAAAGAGAGAGAGAGAGAGAGAGAGAGAGAGAGAGAGAGAAGAGAGAAGAGAGAGAGAGAGAGAGAGAAGAAGAGAGAGAGAGAGAGAGAGAGAGAAAGAGAGAGAAAGAGAGAGAAAGAGAAAGAGAAAAGCGAGAGAAAGAGAGAAGAGAGAAGAGAGAGAAAGAGAAAGAGAGCGAGAGAAAGAGAGAAAGAGAGATACAGGCAGATAAACAGTAACAGAGACAGATATTGATAGTTACAAAGACAAAATACAGAGAGAGGGAGCTGAAAAACCTACCAACAAAAATTCTCACAAACTACAAGGCAGACAACCTTGCTAAACCACGTAAACATGTCGACGTATCTTATCACACTAAAGGCCGTGCAATGACTTTATCTATAATAGTTAGTCCATAAAAAAATCTGCCTTCTACAAACTTACTATGCATATACAAATTGTAGTCAACCTCATGTACACATATTGTCAGATTTATGCAAAGCACACTCAAACAGATTAAACATACTCAAAAAAAAAAAGACAAAAGAAAGAAGAAAGAAAAAAAAAAAAAAAAACATGACACCCTGGACAGCCGGCGGTCTACGGTCAGGGTCTATAAAAGAAAGAAAGAGAGAAAGAAAGAAAAAGTAAGAAATATAGAAAGAAAGATCGAAAGAAAGGAAGAGAGAAAGAAAGAAAGAAAGAGAAAGAGAGAAAGAAAGAAATATAGAAAGAAAAAAGAGAAAGAAAGAAAAAGAAAGAAAATAAGAAAAAAGAAAAAGAAAGAAATATAGAAAGAAAGATCGAAAGAAAGAAGGGAAGAGAGAAAGAAAGAAAGAGAGAAAAAAACGAACGAAAGAAAGAAAGAAAGAAAGAAAATAAGGATATAAAAAATTCACCTCTGCTCTCAGTAAATTCCTCATCACCTCGACAAAGGATTGCGACTCACGACTCATTCACGAGTCGTGAGTCCTCGCCGCCCTGAGTCACGGCGCCTGGAGGGAACTCCTTCCCTCATTCTCTCACTCCCTCCCCTCCTTCTCTCATTCACTCACTCCTTTCTCTCCTTCCCTTCCCTTCTCCCTACCTTATTATTTCTTTCCCTTCCCTTATTATCTTATCTCCACTCCCTTCCCTCCTTTCTCTCATTCTCTCACTCCCTTCCTTCATTCTCTCTCGCTTCCCTCCTTTCTTCTGAGTTTTCTTCTCTCCTCCTTCATTCCCTCCTTCCTTCATTCTTTTTCTCTCTTCCCTGCTTTCCCTTCACTATCCTCCTTCCCTCATTCTCTCTCTCTCGTCCCTCCTTTCTTCTCTCCTCCTTCATTCCCTTACTCTCTCCATCTCTTCCCTCCTTTTCCTCCTTTCGTCCCAGCTTCCTTCTCTCCTCCTACCTTCTTTCCCTTTCCCCTCTCTTCCCTCTTTCATTAAGAGGAAAAAAGAAAAATTAAAGAGGGAAGACAACGAAAAAAAAAGGAAAAAGAATAGGGAAAAGAAAAAATAAAAGTAAAATGAAGAATATAGGGAAATGGAAAAAAGGAAAAGTTAGGGAAAAAATAAAAAGGAAAGGAAAAATAAACGAAAATGAAAAATTAGGAGGAAAAAGGAAAAGGGAAAAGGAAAAGGAAGAATTAAAAAAAAAAAAGAAAAGTAAAAGAAATAAAAGTAAGGAAAGGAAAAAGAAATGGAAAAAGGAAAAGGCAAACGAGATATAAGTGAAAACAAAAAACACACAAAAAATATAAAGAAAGACATAAAAAATAGAAGATTAGGAAGGAACCGCCACCGACGAAGACTATGACGATGACGAAGGCGACGACGATGACGAAGATGATGTCGAAGACGACGACGACAACGACGACCTCTCCCGGAATCGCTTGTTTACGTCGCCCAGCTGTTCGCGGCGTCGCTGTGGGAGCCGCGTCCAGGTGCTCCTTATTCGCACTCCGGTATTTACGTTGTCCGAATAGCAAATGCGAGTTTTTAAGAATTTCCTTTTCTTTCTTTGTTTTTTTCTCTTTCCTCTCCTATTATGTTGGGCTTGGTTTGTTGAGGACTCGTTTAATGGGATAATTTATTTTGTGGTTTGTCTCTCAGTGGCATGAACGGCCTATAAAATTCCTGAATTTTTTTTTTTTTTTTTTTTTTTTTTTTTTAAGTTGTTGATATTAAACATTTTCCGTCGCTTCTTGTATTTATATGTTATTGCGATGTCTTTCTTCATTTCAATTGGTTTTATCCATCTTACGTTTTTTATTGGTTCATCTTATTGCATTGTATTTCTCTTTATCTTATTTTATATTTATTTATTTTATTGTACCTTCATCAGTGCAATCTTATTGTTGTTTCTATCATTTCATTTTCACTGAATCTTATTTTTAATTATTGTGCTGTTTTATTTCATTTTTCTTTCGTTTTTATTATCTACTAAAAGTTTGGAAGTTTTAAAGTTTTCATGAAACAATCGAGAATTTCGATTAATAATGATGAGCAGAATTAAATTAACTATCATAAATATATATATACTATTTATGAATTCCTTCGAAGCTAATCAAGTATTCCTCAGCTCAAAAATATCATATAGTTTTATAACAAAGCATCATATTGCCTACGAAATCATGAGCTCTTGAAGTGTATTTCAACGAAAACTAATCAGATTTCATCCCTCTTCATATCACATTGTCCATGCCTTTCTTCTAGCCCCTCGCTTATCGTCTAAACACTAATTCCGGTTTACAAAAGCGTTTCTGTCCAAAATTCGTATTTCTCACTTATATTCACCAATTTCTGTGGTCCCAAGCATCATTAATTCCGGCTTACACAAAGGCAATTACGGGTGCGCTCGCAATGATTTGTAATTCACTCTCAATTTGCAAATTACAATTTACTCTACACGTTCCCGAAACCGCTCAATCCAATGTGAATAAAGAGTACCTTCTTTACTTGTTTGATAAATTCGTACTTCATCTCGCCATTCTACAGTATCTACGCCTCGTCAAGCCGTACTAATACCGGTTTGTATATAAGAGTCTCCCTACAGAGACAATAATCCGTACCCTTTCCTTGCAGTCTACAGTCCCTTACGTCTTCCCAAGCATCGTTAATTCAGGGTTACATAAGAGCGAACCGAGAGAGGAGGCGCCCATGTTAAACGCTTAAAAGGAGGTGTGACATCATCGCATGTACTGGCAATGCGTACCTGCTGAGCGACAACATCCGGGTTTTCTTTAGTCTGGCGGAAGAGCGAAAAATTGAAGAACGAAATGCGCATGGGAAGGTGGCGGTCAGCTGATTTGTGGCCGGTTTGTTGTTATCTGCGAGTGGGGCGTGTGTGAGGGATTTCCTCTGTGTATGTGTGTGTGCGTGTGTTGTGTTTAAATTTGTTGTATGTTTGTATTTGTTTGAGCTGTGTAACGAAGTGGCGGTCGATTGATCTGTGAGCAGCTAATTACCTGTAGGTGGGCGCGTGCTGTGTTTATATTAGTTGTCTGTGTTTGTTTATATTTGATCCTCCAGTGTAACGAAGGAAATGGTAACAAACGCAGATATACAAAAATACATGTAAACAGCTTGTAAACAGAGAAAATATACAATTCTCTCTGTACTGTCTGTGTTTGTTACTACAGCGAGTGTGTCCTTATTTGCGCTGTGTATTTGTACTCACTTGTTTGTTCGCTGTGTTTGCAAGTGTATGTGCGATTGCGTCTGTGTTAGTCTGTGCTTTGGATGGACCCTGTGTATCTAACCGCATGTGCAAGTATGTGTGTATACTTATACTGTTCACATAGTATTATATTTCCATCTGTGATTACCTGTCTGGCGATATAAATGACCCCATCCCTTGTAAGGTGAACGGAGGGTGTTTCGGCGTAAGAAGGAGAGAAGTGGGAGTGAAGGGGAGAAAGGGGGATGAAGGAAGGAAGGAAGTAGGTGGTAGGAAGAAAGGAAGAAAGGAAGGAAGGAGGAAGGAAGAAGGTAGGTAGGTAAGTAGAGGAGGGCAGGAGGGAGGAGGAAAGAGGAAAGAAGGAAGGAAGGAAAAGGAAGTAATAGGTAGGTAAGGAGGGAGAAGGATGAAAGATATAGAGCTAGATATATAAATAAACAGACAGACAAATAAATAGAAATATATAGCGATAGGGAAAGAGGCCGCTCAAGAAGACCCAACGACCGCCGGGAGATTCTGAAGGCCATCTCAGGTCACCGAGGTCAGAAAAGTGACCAACCAAACCAGCGTCAGTTGCCAAGAAGACCTGTGGCTGCCCTGTGCTTCGTCCGAGGTCAAAGGTCAGAGACGTGAGAGAAGGGAGGGGAGGAGGGTTATTAAAGAAAGAAAAAAAAGAAAAAAAAGGATATTTAATACGCATGTTTCTAGATCCGGGTCATGAAACCATACCATAAAAGTGAAATTCCACGAGAGAAGATAAAATATAAGATGAGGGGTAACAAGCGTAGATCAGCTTTGCGGAGTTCTCGAAAGGGAGGAAAATTCAACAAACACAAGTAATTAATAACATCGCAAAATGGGTAATAAAAATACAACCAAAACAACAAATAAGTACTTGACATCGTAAAAATAACAGAAACACAATGATAATAAATATAAATAAGAGAAATCCCAAAAACGACAAAACCAAGGTCCTTTCACGAGCCTCTCCTTTCCCGCGCGCGCCAAAATGAGCATCAGAATGCGAACTTCTGTGTCCCTTCTGAAAGCTACGTATTTAGGCACGCTGGTCGACTCTTGTGATTGTTGTAAGTTGTGATTCGGGACGCCTGTTTATTGCGCATGGCGAGTCAGCATGACTTCATTCTGCAAGGTTGTTCTTTGGCCTTCTGGGGAATCGCCCCGGACGCATTTCGTGCCGATTTTGTCTTTTTTGTTTTTGCAGCAGGCCGCTAGAGGGATCGAGCTGAGGTGGAGTATAGGCGATTGGATTCCATTTTTCATGATTCTGATTTTTTTTTATATTTGTATATGATTTTTTTTATTTTTTACCGGAATGGTAATTATTTTTAAAAAGAATTCGAGTGAAAATACTCACATAGGCACAAACACAATGCTAACTATGACATACAAACATTCGCACACAAGCAAACGTAAACATACACACACATAAACGCAAACACACACACACACGCACACACTCAGATCACCATGCAATCCCTCGTCATGCACAATATAGCAAAAAATACCGCAATACGTCGCGTGACATAATCTAATGTCATGCAATGCCTTGATGGACGGAAAGTGAATGACGAAACGGGATCGGTGAAAGGTCATGCAGAGACATTGACTGGTCTTGTCAATTCCAGGGACTCGAGTAAGGTGAGAGAGAGGGAGGGAGGGAGAAAGGGAAGAGAAGAAGAGGGGGAGGGAGAAGGAGGAATAGGAGGGAGGGAGGGTGGGTTGGTGGGGAGGGGGAAGGGAAGGGAAGGGAGGGAGGGAAGGGAGGGATGGGAGGGAGGGAAGGGAGGGGGAGGGGGGAGGGAGGAGGGATTGGGAGGGAGGAAGGAAGGGATGGGAGGGAGGGATGGGAGGATGGAGGGAGGGGGAGGGAGGGGAGGGGGATGGGAGGGAGGCAAGGAGGGAGGAGGAGGGAGGACGGGAGGAGGGAGAGGGAGGGAGAGAGAGAGAGAGAGAGAGAGAGAGAGAAAAAAGACATAGAGACAGAGACAAAGATTATTTTCAAGAAAATTAGGATTAATTCGATGATCACCTCCCTGAAGGAGCGAAAAAGGCGGGAAATTCGTCTCGTATCCGAACCAGAATCAGAAACAGTATTTTTTTTTTGTCTTTTATTTGTATTTTCATCTATTTGTTCATTTGTGTATTCATATATATATTCTGAACAATCACCATCGTCGTTTCAGTATTATAAATAACCTACCAAGTTAATATCTCCGATGCGCATCGCCACCTTCATTTTTTTCCTAATTTTCTTGTTTATCTATTCCACTTTCGGATTTTATCACTTCTCGGGAATTCATTCAAGCCCCGATCGCTTAAAAAGAAGAAGAAGAAAAAAAAAATGCCGCGTTGCATTCAACTTGCAATTCATTCTCGATTTGGCATTTTCTTAATAATCTTAGAGTGAATCACAAGCCAAGACGATTCCCAAGACGTCAAGGAGATTCCGATTCCGTGAACGTGTCGTCGAAACTACGATAATTATTCTTTGTTTTGATTTTTTATTCTTAATTCTTCCTTTCCAATGCTCACAAAAATACGTTTCAAGACGATGATAAATAAAAAAGAAAATAGAATTCTATGAACTGGATGTGAGAGTCGACCTCGATTCTAATCTTATAACGGATAACGGAGACTACGATGATGATTTGTTTTTCTTAATTCTTCTTTTCCATTTCTTCCAAAGCCTGATTCAGAATAATAATAATAAAAAAGAAGAAATAAAAAATCAAATTCCTTCAACAGAAAATACGTTTTTTTTCGTTTTTTCCTTTTAACCCTTTCTTTCCCTTTCTCCAAAACCTGATTCAAAACAATAACAAATAAAACAGAAGAAAGAAATAAAAATGCATGTACATATACCTATAAAGGAAAGGGAATCTAATTCTACGAACTCGATGCGAAAGTCGTCTTCGATTCTCTTACCTGAATCCACTCTTATTTCTCCCAAGACGATTATAGAAGACGATCCACAAGATGACGGAGGATTTCTGAGAACATATGTCGCCGGAAGGGAATTCTAAATCGTCTAAACGTCTAAATTTGTCTTTGAAATTCTTCGAGGAAATTGGACAAGACGAACTCCTTGCGGCGACGTGCGAAGGTCGCTTGGGACTATCGATTCGTTTTTTTTTTATCTTTTTATTTTCGCAGTTTCTTGTTTGCCTTTTTTCTTTTCCTCATTTCTTTCTTTTTTATTATTTTTGTTTTCTGTTTCTTTATTTCTTTTTTTTCTCTTTTTTGTGCTTGTAATCCTCCTAAGAAATTATTCCAGTCGAGTCAAGATGTATTTCGTTTTTTTTTTTATTCGGCCTCGAGCGTCAGTGACCAGCGGACTTCAGTGAATCTTAGAGGATTTTCAACAGATTTCTATAGATTTCGCCAGACTTCAGCGGATTTCAGGGATTTGGGCCACTTTGGGTAGGAAATTTCAGAGGAGTTAGGTAAATTCAGTGAACTTCAGCAGACTTAAGGGAACTTAATCGAACTTATGGGAACATTAACGGATTTAAACAAACAAACATCAACAGATTTAAACAAACTTCACGAACTTCAGCAAACTTTGGAGGACTTCATAGGAATTCAGCGCAATTCATCGGAAATAAAAGTACACAGTTAGCATATATAAGCAAGTGATATTTCTAAGCACCTTTTTTTCTTTCTTCTTAATATGAAAACATTTACAAAGGTACTTTCACGGGTTCCTTGAACATACTTGGATATACTTAGCTGGAATAAGTGTCATTCTTCGACAATGGAATATGAAATCGAACAGTTCTACACGATAGAAACAAGAACAGCAATAAAAGGTGTTATTCTTATCATTATCATTATACTATTTTTTTTAGTTTACATGGCAGTGTTCATAAAATTTTTTTATGCTTGGGGAATCATCGATAAATTAAACAGAAGTGTAATATTACGTATGCATTTAGGTAGATATATAAGGTAGGTAGACAGATATATAGATATACAATATAATACGTATAGATAGATTGAGAATGAGATAGATAGAATATGAAATAGAGGTTGACAGATAGGTAGATAGGTAGATATAATGGAAAATAGATAGATAGGTATATAGATAGACAGAATGAAAATTAGATAGAATAGGAAACAGATAGACATAGACAGACAAACATATAGATAGACAGGTAGACAGGTAAACAGACTAAATGGCAGACAGACAGACAGATATAAAGTGGTAAATACAAAGACGCTAACTAACAGCACGAAATGTAGAGTCATGGAAAAATAAATCGGTTTATTGCGATCCGATGAGTCCCAAAAACAGCTGATCACCCCCCCCCTCCCCCATCCCATTTCAGTCACTGACCCGAAGGTCAAATTTCAATTATAATGTCTACCAATTTATCCTTTTCCTTGTCCGGTGGCATGGTCTTGTGTTTATTCTCTTTCTTTATCTGTGTCTTCCTGTTTCTTTGTCTTTGTCTGTCTGTGTGTCTTTCTCTCTCTCTCTCTATCTATCTTTCCTTCCCTCCATCTCCTTCCACCCTTCCCTCCCTTCCCATAGTCTCATCTGCACACCCAACGTACCCTCTCTGCCCCCCCCCCCAGGCGCCCTCCGGCTTCAAGGAATCTTCAAGGTTAATAGGATAACCTTGTATGTCTTCAAGGTCATTTAAGAGGATTTTCTGGAGGGCAAGAAAGTGCGAAGTTGATGGTCTTGCGCACCGTCTCGGGGGGGCAATCTTTAAGGGCAGGCGTTTTCACCCTTAAAGACGTTATTGGATTTTTGCTAAGGGACTAAAAAAACCTTAAGGACTATACGAATTTCAGCTTAAAGGACATGTCATATTAAGACTAAAAAAAGACGAACCTAAAACCCTTAAGGAAGTGTCAGGTGGCTTGTAAGATCCAATTCTCATTCTTGAAGAGTGCAGGCGGAGTTGTTTGAAAAAAAAAAAAAAAAAAAAATTGGACATGGACATGGCATTACAAGACAGGACGGCCTTACGAGTATCAATAGAAGAGAGACAGAGATAGAAATATATATAT
>NW_020868848.1:491378-511378 GCF_003789085.1 Penaeus vannamei
AGGAAGAGGTGCAAGCAGAAAACAAAAGGAAAAGGCTGACACGGTACGCCGACGGCCAGATACGAGGATTGAGCTCGATTCAGAGGGAGCACGAGCGTGGAACGGTAAGAGAGCGCCGCGGGAGGGATACCAAAGGTGATGGGAGGCGCAGAGGGAGAGGGAGGTCCGACGAGGGAGGAGGCGACGAGTGGAGAGGAGAGGCCGAGAGGGATGAGCGGAGCAGGACGGGAGCATGAGACGACGTAGAGAGGTGACAGAGGGGACGGGGATAGAGGGAGAGAAGAGAGAGAGAGAGATGAGAGCGAAGAGAGGAGAAGAGGGAGAGAGGCGGGAGGAGGAGAGAGAAGAGAGGAGAAGGGAGAGCGAGGACCGAAGAGAGAGAGGAGAGTGGAGAGGGAGAGGGAGAGCGAGAGAGAGGAGAGAGGAGAGAAGAGAGAGAGAGAGAAGTAGAGAGAAGAGAGAGAGAGAGAGAGAGAGAGAGAGAGAGAGAGAGAGAGAGAGAGAGAAAAAGAAAAAGAGAGAGAAAGAGAAGAAGAGAGAAGAAGAGAAAGAAAGAAAAGAAAAGAAGAAAGAAGAAAGAAGAAGAAAGAAAAAAAAGAAGAGAGAGAAGAAAAAGAAAGAAAAGAAAGAAAGAAAGAAAGAGAGAGAGAGAGAGAGGTGAAGTCCAAGGTTCTTCAGTCAAGGTCGAGGTAACAATGGCTTACCGCGCCTTGGCAGTAATGGCCGTGACTTTGGCAAAGAGCTTGTTATGGGGTCCTTCTTCCCCTCTTCGTTTCGGTTTCCTTCGAGTATTTTCTCTCTTCTTTCTTCTTCTTTAGGACTTTATCTTTTCTTCTTGCTTGTTTCTCCCATTCAAACTATCCTTTTGTTTTTTATTTTTATTTATTTTTTATTTATCTTTTTTGTCGTCTACCATCACAATCTCTTCTCTCATTTACTCTCTTGTGATTTTCTGTGGTCTTCATGCTCTTTCTCTCATTCTCTCTTCTCTCCTCTATTTTTCTTGTATCTTCTTTCATATTTTTCCTATTTTTTCAGTCCTTACCTCCTCTTCTTGCTATGTCTCATTTAATCTTTTCTCTTCTGGTTTCTTTTGTATTTTTTTCTATTCTTCTGCAGTTTTTTTTCTATCACTTTTTCTTTTCCTACTTTTCTTTCATTCGGTCTCCTACATTCTAGGTATTTTTCTTCCTCTTCCCCTTTCCCTTCCCTTTCTCAGCTTCTCTCATTAAATTTCTCACTTCTCCTTTTATGACCCTGTTTCTCTCTCACTCCCGTTTATCTAATTCGTCTCTGTCGTTTTGTTCCTCTTCCACCTTCTTATTATTATTATCCTCCTCCTCCTCTTCCTTCTCTTCCTCTTCCTCTACCTTCTCTCCTCCTCCTGCCCCTCACCACCTCTTCACCCCTCTTCCTCCTACCTCCTCTTCCTCCTTCCCCTCACCTCCCCCTCTCCTCCTCCTCCTCCCACCTTCCTTCCCTCTTCCCTCTCCCTCCTCCACCCTTCCTCTTCCTCCTCCTTCTCTTCTTCCTCCTTTCCCTCTCCCTCCTCTTCTTCCCCCTTCCCCTATCCCTCCTCCTTCCCCCCTTCCTCCTCCTCCTCCTTCCATTCCCCTGTTCCTGTCTCTCATTTCCATCGCAACAATTTACATAATGGTAAACAAGCCATTTTTGGCGCGTCCTCTGACCTCTCATTTCTTCTCATTTTTCTCTTTTTTTTCTATGCCATATCAACGAGTATTAATGACTTGACATCTTTTCCCGGTGCCTGTGGACTCTGTGACAAGGCGCGTTTGAACAGTACACGTGCTTGCCTTCGCTTTAACGAGTGTTGCATTTTTCTTTGTTGCAACATGGGCACATCACCTCAAGGTCGCGCAGAGCCTCCCATACTGAAACACGCACATACACACCTTCTTATGTACTGTAGAGGTACTCACTCGCGTACACACTCGCTCGCACGCACATATATACACATACGCACTTTCATACGCACACAAATATAAACCTTTGCAAACACACACAATGGTAAATATATAAAGAGTACAAACAGATGAAGGAATGGTCAAATAAAAATGAAATAAACCAAATACACTTACAAAGAAATAAATATAAACACGCACAGACAGACATACACAAAACACACACACACACACACACACACACACACACATACACCAAACACAAGACCCCAAAGCATGCAAACAGAGACACAAACACACGAAATCCGAATCCAGAAAAAAAACAAGAAAAAAGAGAAACAAAATGAAAAAAAAGAAAAAAAAAAAAAAAAAAAACTTACCGACATCTTTGACCTCCGCCTCACAGACCACCGCCCTCGCCTCGCTACAGCCGTCGGCGCTGAAGAAGAAGAAACCGCTGTCGTACTGGGAGCTCATCGTGGGCGCCAGCGGGTAGGACTTCTTCAGGATCACGCAGGAGGGAGAGGTGGGCGGGACGGGCGTGCGGGCTCGGGTTGTGGTGTTCCAGCCTGTTGAAGAAGGAGTGGGGGGAAGGGGAGGGTATGTGGGTGGGGGGAAATGGAGGGGGAAGGGGAGAGGGGTAGGGGTGGGGTGGAAGGGGTGTGATGGTGGGGTAGGGAGGGAGGAGGGATGAAGGAAGGGGGAGGGGGAGAGTTAGTGGAGGGGTTGAGGTGGGGTGAAGGAAGGGGGAGGGGGGAGAGTTAGTGGAGCCGGTGTGGTGGATGGGAGGGAGGAGGAGTGAAGGAAGGGGGAGTGGATGAGAGTTAGTGTAAGGGTTGAGGGTGGGTAAGAGGAGGAAGGAGGGGTGGGGAGAGAGGAGAGAGGGTAAAAGGCAGTTGGGTGGGGGTAGGGGTGGGGAGGGTTGAGAGGAATGGGTTGGAGGAGGGGGATGAGATGGGTTGAGGAAAAGGGGATTAGCATATAGAATGTGTACGTCTATTATGTAGCTCACCTTGCCAAAATATAATACAAAAATGGATAAAGATCAAGATGAAATATAATTAAACGATACACACGACGAACGATAAAAACAAACTTAAACAAATAAAAAAAACACGTAAATTCAAGCTCAAAAACATAGCCTACACATAACAAACAAAACACAAACATCGCACAAACACCCAAAAAATCACCCCCCCCCTCCCCACCCAAAACCAACGCCCGCACACCCACCAGGCCACCAACGGGCGTACTTGAGGCTCCCCAGCGTCGTCTCCCACACCCACGTCTTGAGGCCGCCCACGCTCACGTCACCAGCGTCGGTGTAGAACTCGACGTGGTCTCCGGATCGGGAGAGGAGCTCGGACACGTAGTTGTGTTCGTCCTGTGGCGGAGATGGGAGAGCTTTAGGAGTGATTTTAGATTTAGGGGGACCTTTAGGTAATCCTAAAGGTGTAAACCAGATCGGGTAAGCTAGTTACTTCATCAGCTTTAGGAAAAATTAATTAGACTTTCGGGATTTAGGTAGTCGGTAGGAAAAATTTTCCAGATCGGTCGACACGTAGTTGAGATGGGAGACCTTTAGGTGGGTTTAAAAGTGATTTTAGGTGGTTTCGGGTTGATTTAGGGACACGTGGTCTTTAGGTAGTCCTAAAGGGGTGTAAAATTTTCCAGATCGGGTAAGGAGTTCGGACACGTAGCTGTATTCGTCCTGCGTCGGGGATCCAATCTAATTAGGAGAATTACACAGGATTAAGGTGGTTCTAAGGTTGTTTAAGGTGGTTTAAGGGTTGTATAAGGAATAGGTGGTCTTTAGCTGACTTCAGGCGGTCTTAAATGGTGTAAAACGCGCCTTTTTCTCCAGATCGGAGTGCTGCCTGTGGTAGAGATGGGAGATACTTAGGTGGGCTTAAGGTGATTTAAGGTCGTTTTAGGTGGTTTTAGGTTGATTAAAGAAGGATAGTTTTTTAAAAGATGATTTTAGGTAGTCTTAAGGAGCACGAACACGTAGCTCTGTTCATCCTGTGGCAGAGATTCTTAGGTGACTGTAGGTTATTTATGGGAAAGCAAGGTGAATTTAAGCTGAATTAAGGGGACAGGTGGTTCTTAGGTGATGTTAGGTAGTTAGGTGGTTTCAGGTGTTCGTGGGCGGTCTTAGGGTTGTTTAAGGTTGTCATAAGGTAGTTTTAGGTGGTCTGGTGGCATAGAACTTCGGGACAGGAGCTCGGACATGTAGCTGCGGTGGCGAAGGGATACTTCTTGGGTAGCCTTGAGAGGACTTAAATAACGAATAGTGAGGCTGTAAGAATCTCTCGCGACACACTAGTTTACTGCGTAGGGTGAGTAATAAAGGCTAACCTATCTATTGGGTGAGCAAGCCAGTCCAAGTCATTGCCGATCACAAGTCCAGGTAAATACAAGGTCTATATAAATACTTGTATAAATACTATGTAAGTACTTATTTAGACCTTGGGTAAATGAAGGTGTGCGTCAGGAAGGGCATCCAGTCATAAAAAAAAACTGTCAGAACCAGTTTACATAGCGATCCCTTAAATGACTGGGACAAAGCTACTGCAAAAGATTAGTAATAATGATTTAGCCTTAAACGTATTTTAGTGTGGTGAAAGTGTGATGACCTCATTTAATGATACGGTTTTATAAGTGATGTGATGACAGTGTTGCTGTCCTTATATAAGTTGGTGTTTTATAGGTGATTATGTGATGACAGTTTCCAAATTCACGTGATGAGGAATATCTACTCTTTAATAACTTCAAATTCTAGTGTGATGATGTGATGATCTCTATGACTGAGTCTCTCTGTCAGTCAATTATAATAACTCTAAATAACAGATGATAATTATAATAAAAAATGATTATAATAATGAATAACTATAATAGATAATTATAATAATTTCAATCATCTGCCAAATTCTGATACAAACATACTCTAAAAGTACATAAATTGAAGATGAAAATACATTTCCTCTTCTTCTTCTACTTCATCTTTTATCTATTTTCTATTATTTTTATATTTTTTTTCTTTTTTTCCCTACCTGGAGACCGACATTATGATCTGTAACCTTGAGCTGAACTTGTTCTTAAGAGACATAAAAAGAAAAATATATTAGTCTATCCTGAGACATAACTGTCAGCCCTGATCTTGACAGTGAACCAATTCTCAAACACAAAGCGAACGGATGACTCTGAACAAAAACGAAACAAAAACAAAACTCGTTTCGCACTCAAACAAATATAAACAGAGACAGAGGGAGAGGGAGAAAGAGGGATGGAGGGAGGGAGGAGAGAGAGGGGGAGAGGGAGGAGAGAGTGAGAGTGAGAGGGGAGGGAGGGAGGGAGGAGAGAGCAGAGAGGCAGAGAGCAGAGAGAGAGGCAGAGAGCAGAGAGAGAGAGAGAGAGAGAGAGAGAGAGAGAGAGAGAGAGAGAGAGAGAGAGAGAGAGAGAGAGATATGTTTACATAAACAAAGCATGTGCTGATGCTGTCACAATGGAATGTTATCGATTTTTAACGTTCGTGTTTAGTCTTTGAACATAATAAAAAGAATCATATACTTACATGAATATCAAGAAGGAAAAAAATCAGTCTCTAGGAAAATAAAAAGCGAATAACGATAGAATACCAAAATCTTTCAAAATAGAAATAAAAGGAAAAGAAGAGAAGACGAAGAAAAAAAAGAAAAAAGATTCAAAAAGGTAAAAAAAATAATAAAAAATAAAAAAAAGAAAAGAAAATCCTTCAGTATTTCTTGTAGATAAAGGTATTACTTCGGGCGCCTCACATGTCCCGAGACACGAAGATTCACCAGGATACGAATGCAGTCGAGGCGAGTTGGCAGCGTATGCAAATCGTTTGAGGATTTAGTATGTGAAAAAAAAAAATAGTTTGACTTGGTAAGACAACTGTTTTTCTTGTTGAATGAGATGTCTCTTGCCTTTGCAATTTCGTCTTTTGTATTTATTCATTGCTATTATTGCTGTTGTTTTGTTATCATTAGGTTATGATAATGATAATGAGGATAATAATAATAATGATGAGATATCATTATTACTATAACTATTATCATTATTACTATTTTTATCATGATCACCAATTTAAAAAATCTATCATTTTTATCATTATCATTACCATCATCATCATCATCAGCACCATCATCATCATAAAAGTAATCCTTATTATCAATATTCATAATATGATATCAATTATCATAATTTTCATTATCAATATCATTTTCATTGTCATTGTTATTATCATCATCCCAATCATCATTATCATCATCCATCTCGAAACTGCTCAAAGCCCTTCAGATCAGGAGAACTTAAAATCAACTCAAGGTCAATTCCAGGTCAAGTTCAACTTGATGTCAACTCAAAGTCAACTCCAGGTCAAAGCCAACTCGAGGCCACCCACCTGCGACTCCACGCTGACCAGCTCTCCTCCTCGATCCCGGCAGAGCGTCCTTCCGGCATCTCTCGGCGCCCTGTAGTTGTCGAGGACGAGGTAACACGACTCCTTCCACCGCTGCCACACTCGCCCTTGGTCTGAAGGAGGACATCTCGAGGAGGACGCCTCCTTGCACCTGCGGAAGGAGGAGGAAGAGGAGGAGGTGAGAGTGGGAAGATGAGAGGGTGGGAGGATGGATGGGAGGAGCAAGAGGGAGTGAGATTGAGAGAGAGTGAAGAAGGAAGAGATGTTGAGGGAGGGAGGGAAAGAGGTAGGTAGGTAGGAATGTAGGCAGGCAGGCAGGCAGGAGGGAGGGAGGGAGGGAAGGGAGGTAGACAGGCAAAAGCCGACCAGTCTCCCCTTGTATACCCTAGCCAAGGTACATATAACCAAGTAGCTCCACTTCCGTATAGGCAATTGAACTAAAAAAATGAAATTGACTTCTTAAGAGTATTCTGGAGGCTTTTAATGGTAATTAACTCTTAGTTACAAACAAAAGAGTGAATTATACAAATAATTATGTATCTAGCTGTATTTGATATCTCACGGCACACTCTCATTGGCTAATTGTGGTGACCCCAACAATCTGTGTGATATTCTATGTTACGGCTATTTAAGTGCTATTTTAGTACATTTTCCTTTTAGGTGGTTCAGTAATAACAATGTTAAAAAATTCTAGAAAACGATATTGAATATTCACAATGAGTAAAGGTTGATGAGGCGGGGTTTAGCTCGCAAGTTGCCAACTAGGATTTTCATCAAGATGGAGTGGTTATAACTGGGTAAACATACCTTGCTAGAGAGAGAGTTCCCCCAAAAAAAAAAAAAAAAAACGCAGAACCAACCTACCTGATAGAGACAACCTTTGTATCGTCAGGACAGGAGCTGCAGGGCGTGAGGTTACACTGCCTGATGGAGGAGGCTCCCGAAGGACACCCCAGCTGCAGGAGCTCGGAGCTTCCTCGGGTAACGGGCACTATGCCTTGGCCGCCCTCGTACCTGGGGGAGGGGGGGGGGAGGGAGAGATTGTTTTTGCTATTGTTTTTACAAGGCTACTAATACAACTACAGTTATTATCATTATCACTCATATTTTTTATTATATTATCATTATCGCTATTATTGTTAGCGCTATCATATTCATTAAACATGACTATTATGATTGTTTTTATTGCCACTGTTATCATCATCTTTTACCGTTATCATCACTTTCACCATCATCATTATCTTATTTCATTTTGTCCATGTACTCATTTATTACAGTTTTACTTCGGTGCATTTAGGATAATATGGTATTCAGTGGTTAATGCTGTATCTGGCAAGGCGCAGTGAATGATGATGATAGAAGAAGATAGATAGAGATAGATAGATAGATAGATAGAGAGAGAGAGAGAGAGAGAGAGAGAGAGAGAGAAGTAGTGAGGAGTGAGAGAAGGTACTGAGAAAAGTAATGTGTGTGTGTGTGTGTGTGTGTGTGTGTGTGTGTGTGTGTGTGTGTGTGTGTGTGTGTGTGTGTGTGTGTGTGTGAGTAGAGAGAGAGAGAAGAGAGAGAGAGAGAGAGAGAGAGAGAGAGAGAGGAGAGAGAGAGAGAGAGAGAGAGAGAGAGAGAGAGAGAGAGAGAGAGAGAGAGAGAGAGAGAGAGAGAGAGAGAGAGAGAGAGAGAGCGAGAGAGAGAGAGAGAGAGAAAGAATGGGAAAGAAATATATACTGACCCCACAGTTCTTATAGATTCAGTATGCATCGTGCTCAACTACTTCACCCCAAAAATAACGGTCTTGTTTTATCATTCACAGTCAAATAAATTAACTAAAAGAACCAGTCAGTACAAAGGAGTTGATATTCAGAGACGCTCGCCATAAATCGATAACCGAAAACAAAAGACAATTAGTGCTATAATCAAAGTCACAAGCAGTATCAATATAATTGGTTGTTACTTTATCTTTGTATTATGAAAGTTCACTGAATTGATTAAAATGAGCTTGCAACATTGCTACATATTGATAAGGAAAATAAAGGTAAGACAAGAACAGGGAAAGAAACAGTTATGTATTATGAACATCGGCTACAACGATGATGATGGTGATGATGATGACAGTGATGATGGTGAGGGTGAATGTGATGATGATGGTGGTGAGGGTGATGCTGATGATAGTAATGGTCTTGACAATGGAGATAATATTAACATCGATAATTAATAACAATGACAATAATAAGTAATTCAAACAATAACAATGTAAACAATAAAAGTAGTAACAACAATAATAAAAAGAACAACAATAAGATACTTGTTACAGCAAAAGACAACATTGATAATAGATTTATATCAATGAACTGTAAAACCAAGAAAATATTAATAACCGCATGGATAACAACAAAATCACTAATATAGATGAAAAACAAAGACATAAAACAACAAACAAATAAACTTCAACAAATAAACTGACAAGCATGAAAGAATTGACATAAAAAAATGCTATACCTACCTAACTCGCAAATAAACTTTAGAAAATGATTTAGTAAGCATCCCAACAAACAATGAAATATACATTATCGAAAAAATAGAATAAATATAATAAAAAATCATAATCGTTTAATTATTACTCTCGTTTATCGGTATTCTTCCATAAGGGTCTTCTTAACATCTCTTCTCACTCTCTGCCATTACCATACATCATTTTCATTCTATCCTCTCAAAAATAATGCCATGCACCATCCTCACTTTTTTATATTTACTCTGTCAATGTATTAATCTTTCTATCTCTTTTTTCTCGTAGGTTTACATCATCTCTTTCTCACTCTTATGCACGATTTTACTATATGCTTAAACTTGATATGATATAATTTTCTCACTCATATATCTCTTCAGTATCTTCTTTTTTCCCCAGGTATATTATATGACGTCAAACTCACTCTCATGAAGTCACACTCACTCATGAAATTACACTCACTCTTATGAAGTCACACTCACTCGTGTAGTTACAATCACTTTCATGAAGTCACAATCACACTCATGAGATCTCATTCTCTTGAAGCCGCATTCGCTCTCGCGTAGTCACACTCCCTCTCATGAAGTCACACTCGCTCGTGTAGTCACATTCACACTCATAAATCACACTCGCTCGTATAATCACACACACTCATGAGGTCTCATTCTTATGAAGCTGCACTCACTCTCATGAAATCACTCTCTCGAAGTCACAGTCATATTCACTCATAAAGTCACACTCACCATTATGAAGTCACACTCATAAAGTCACTCACTCATGAAGTCACACTCCCTAGAAATCACACTCTTAATCACTCACTCCCCCCCCCCCCCTCAAACAGCCCAATGAGCAACTCCACAATTACCAGCAAACCGCCAGTTACCCCCAACGATCACTGGGAAACCAACCGTCATTTTTTTCACCTCAATTGACTTCTTTGGTTAATTAGATCAGCCAAGACTTCTATAAACGGAAAACGGGCGTAGTTGACGTATTCCTGACTTTAATTGAACACTTATGTAGGCTACTGATGCACATAGGAAGGTGTGGGAGGAGGAGGTGGAGGAGGATGGAGGAGGAGGAGGAGAATGGATGGAGGAGGGGGGGGAGAGGATGGAGGAGGGGGGAGGATGGTGGGGGAGGGGGTAGGAGGAGGGAGAGGATGGAGGTGGAGGAGGGGAGGAGAGGGGAAGGGGGGGGGATGGAGGAGGGGGGAAAGGGGAGGAAGAGAATAGGGGAAGACGAGGAAGAGGAAGAATTTCGGTGACAGCTAGTGACGTGTGTGAAAAAGCATGTTATAAAGAAATTGTGTTATTTCTTGGAAATGTTTGTTTTACTTTTTTCGTTTTATTTTATCTGGTTCTTTCTTGCTTTGGTGTTTTTCTGTCTTTTTTCATTCTCGTTCACTCTTTCTTCCTTTTTTTCTCTCTTTCAGTCACTCTCTCTCTCTTTGTCTGTCTCTTCCTCCCTCCTCTCTCCCTCCTTTCCTCCATCCGTCCCCTCTCCCACCCCCTTCCCTCTCCTTCCCCATTCCTTCCCTCCCTTCCTCCTCCCCTTCCCCTTCCCTCTCCTTCCCTCTCATTCTCCTTCCCCTCTCCCTATCCCTCCCCCTTCCCTCTCCCTCTCCCTCCCCCCTCTCTCCCCCCTTCCCTCTCCTCTACCTCCCCTTCCCTCTTCCTCTCCCTTCCCCTTCCCTCTCCCTCCCCCTCTTTTAAATCTAAATCTACCTCCCCTCCCCCCTTCCTCTCCCTTCCCTTACTGGGCATCCGTCGTCATGCCCGAAATCCAAATCGAAGGTCAGTCATACCCCTTATCTACCTGGGATGATTTGAGGTTTTGATTTGATGAACCTTACGAGGCTAAAAGAGAGAGACAGGGATTCTCTCCTCTTCAATATCATAAGCTCTTGACCTTCAGTTTGGGCTTCGGGCATGGCGGAGAATGCCCAGGCGGTTTTCAAGGTTGCAGGTCGCAGGAAGGGAGGAGGAGGAGGAGGAGGAGGAGAGGAGGAGGAGGAGAAGGAGGAGGAGGAGGAAAGGAGGAGGAGGAGAGGAGGAGAAAAGGGGAGGAGGAGGAGGAGGAGGGGAAAGGAGGGAGGAGGAGGAGAAGGAGGAGGAGGGAGGGGGGAGGGTCGGGGAGAGGGAGGAAAGGAGAGAAGTAGAAGGAGGAAGGGGGGAGGAGGAGATGCAAATGGAGAAGGAGAGAAGCAGAAAAAACGTAGAATGAAACAAAAAGATGAAGACAATACGAAAGATAATAAGAAAAGAATATGTGAAAAGGAGGATTTAATAAAAATAAATAGGTTGATGTATGGGTGATATCGAATATGCAATTAATCGAAATATTGCTTAAAGACAATGAATCAAAAATATTCCTACTTAAAAAAAAAAAAAATAACATAAGCATTCCTGCATAAAAATCAGTCTAACAATATAATGATAAATAGATACATAAACTATCAAATACAGTAACCAAAAATAAATAGAAATAAATAAACTATAAAAAAAACTTTAGTTCAGTAACCCCACGATCCAATACAGTAGAACAGGAAATAAGATAATATGCGTAATTTCACACAACATAAATAATTCAAAACTTCTTTGCACTTCCGGTTATGGGAGGAGACAACGAAGAGAATACGAATTTCTTTTTCTATCACTACTATTTCCTTTATTGTGTCTTTTTATTGATGTTTTCGTTAGTAGTACTGTCATCGTGTTTTGTTGATATTTTTTCATTGTCTTCATTTTATATTATTTTCGATATTTTCATGAGAATTGTTATTACTGTTTTTTTTTTTTTTTAATTTATATTGTTAGTATTGTAGCTATCATTATTATCACTACCATTATTGCTGTTGTCTTTGTTTTTGTTGTTCATCACATTGTCCTTGTTTTATTGATTAAAAAAAGAAGAAAAAAAGAAAGAAAGAAAAGTAAAGAAAATAATATAAAGACAAAAAGAACAAAAATAAATATCAATAAATATCATTACTCTCTACTTTAGTAATAATCAAAGGCTAGTAGTATACACAAGAATTAATAAGATATATGAAATTAATTGTAGTAAAAAAAAGAGAGAGAATGAATGAAAGGTGGAAACCGCAAATAAACAGATTTTCAAAGACGCACAAAATAACTTTAGTACAATCGTACAAAACCACTTCCTGATAATGATTAAGATGGCAACCCGCTGTTTAACCACAGAATGCAGTGACTGGCAGTTATAGTCACGTTGATCAATTACTGTCATTTATATTTTCATTACCATTAACTTTTACTAAAAAAAATACAGATATAATTGACAGACTTGTAAAACATGAAGATATTGAAGGTATAAACATAAATTCCTAAGGAGTTTTACGAAGATTATAAGTTATGAGGATTTGAAAAGATTTGATAAATGCGAAACCTTTTTTCAGAACTCCACACAATTAAGAAATGTAAAAGCCTCAAAAAAGGAAAGAACAAAACTACACAAAATATAAGATAGAATTTTAAAGAGAAACACCATAAAAGGCAAAAGGAAGAAGAAGAAAAAGAAAAAAAAATAGAAATCGGCAAATATGTCACTCCACCGAAAGTATTTTCCCGCCTTTTTTCCCGCCATTTTCCCCGCATTTTCCCACTTTTTACATTCTTAATCTTGGTAAGTCACTGAGAATAAGATAAAGAGACGTAATGCATGAAAAGGATACCACAAATAAATGCTATTTATCATAAGGTGAATTAAAGGTGTCCCTATTTATCAGCTTTTGTTAGGACTGGATGTGTATAGTGACTGTGTGGCTTGTGATGATTATTAGATTAAAAAAAGTCATTAGCCAAGACATGTAATCGAGGAAATAACCGGAAATGAAGAAGGAAAATGTGAGAGACAAAGAAATATGAAAAGTGAAAGAGATGCGCATTAAAAAGACTTATCTTAATGCACATCCGCACATGCACGCACACACACACACACACACACACACACACACACACACACACACACACACACACACACACACACACACATTCTTACGTACGCACACATACGAAGACCTTCCACCTTCTGTCTTACAACGAGTTCATTCTCCTCTCTCTATCCATTTGTTCTTTTCCTCTTATTTTTTTCCTCCTCCTCCCTATCCCTTTTTTACTTCCCAACTACTTTTAACCCCCCTATCCCCTCCTTTTCCATTCTTACCCTCCTCCCCACTCTCCTCAATCACCCCTTTCCTGTCCTCACCCCCCATCTCCTCCCCACTCTCCTTCCCCTTCCGTCCCCTCTCCACTCTCCTCTCCCCCTCCCTCTTCCCCTTTCTACCCTACCTCCCCTCCTACCCCTACCTCCCCACCTCCCCCAATTAGCGCTAACTCGACCCTGAAACTTCCCCTTGAGGAGGAGAAGGAGGAGGAAGAGGAGGAGGAGAAGAAGAAGACGAAAAAAGGGCAATCCTGTGCAACGACCCCGACACCACACCTTACGTAAAGAAAAGAAAAAAAGACAACGAAAAAAAAAGAAAAAAAAAAAAATGAAAGAAAGAAAAAAAAACACGAAGCAAGAGAAAAAACCGAATTAAACGAAAGGAAAAGAAAAAAAGTACAAAAAAAAGAAAAAAAAAAGAAAGAAAGAAAAAAACGAAGAAACATGAAAGAAAAAGAAAGAAAAAAAAACAAAGATAAAAAAAAAAAAACGAAAAGAGGGAATAGAACGAAAGCAAAAGGAAGCGGAAACAAAAAAAAAAAAAAAACAAAAAAAAAAACCAAAAAGAAACAAAGTAGCACAAAAAAAGAAAGAAAAAAAACACAGAGGCCAGAAACACAAAACAAACAAACAAAAACAAACAAACAACAAGAAGACAGAAAGAAGAAGAAGAATTCCAAGTCAAGTTGAAGGCCGGGCGCGTGACGTCATCAGAGCGGCAGCGTCTTCGGCCCTCAGGCGATGTTGAGAGACGCAGCTTGGGGGGGGGGGGGGGGGTAATGGGGGACTTTGGGGGGGGGGGGGGGGGTGGGGGTGGTTTAATGGGGGACTTCCCTTTTTTGGGGGGAGGAGGGGAAGGAGGTGGTGGTGGTGGTTGGGTGATGGGGGATTTCCCTATTTTTGGGAAGGAAGTGGTGGTGGTGGGGGGGGCTGGTGGTGGTGGTGGTGGTTGGTGGGGGGAGTGGGGGGGGGGGGAGGGGAAGGAGGTGGTGGTGGTTGGGGATGGGGGAGGTGATGGGGGGGGGGGGGGGGAGGGGTGGTGGTGGTGGGGGGGGGGGGGTGATGGGGGATTTCCCTATTTTAAGGGGGGGGGGTGGTGGGGGGGGGGGGGTGGTGGTGGTGGTGGTGGGTGATGGGGACTTCCCTTTTTTGGGGGGAGGGAAGGAGGTGGTGGTGGTGGTGGGGGGGTGATGGGGATTCCCTATTTTGGGGAAGGAAGTGGTGAATGGGGGAGGGAGGGAGGGGAAGGAGGTGGTGGTGGTGGTGATGGGTGATGGGGGCCTTCCCTATTTTGGGGAAGGAGAGGGGAAGGAGGGTGGGAGACTTCTTTATTTTGGGGGAGGGGAAGGATGGGGTTCCCTATTTTTGGGGGAGGAGGAGGGGCGATCAATGGAGTTACTTGGGGAAGATGGAGAGAGGAAGAGGATGTAGAAGAGGAGAGGAGAGGAGGAGGAGGAGGAGGAGGAGGAGGAAGGAGGAGAAGAAGAAGAAGAAGAAGAAGAAGAAGAAGAAGAAGAAGAAGAAGAAGACGAAGAAGACAAAGAAGGAGAAGGAAGAGGAATAAAAGGACGAGAAGAAGAAGAAGAAGAAGAAGAAGAAGAAAAAGGAAGAACGAGATGTAGAAGAAAATGAAAAGAAGAAAAAAAGAAGAAAGTAAAACGCAAACGAAAACGGAATACAAGCTGAAAGAGAAGGAGAAGGAAGAAAAAGAGGAAGGGGTATTTGGGCACTGGGTCTTCCTGGCCGGGTATTCAAAGGGTTGGACGAAGAGGGAATGACTAGCGCGTCTTGCTCGGCGAAAACAAAAGACGAAAGCAACGAAAAACAAAAACAACGAACAAAGAGGGAAAAAAATAACGAAAAACAAAAGTAACGAAAGACAAAAGCAAGTAAAAAACAAGGAAAAACAAAATAAGAATAAAGCAAGGAAAAAACAAAACAAAATATAAGCAACGACAAAAAACAATAAAAAACTGAAAAAAACGATTAACAACAACTAAAAACCGAAAACAAACGAATAAACGAAAAAAAGAAAAACAAAACCAACGAAGTAAAACAAAAACAACAAGAAAAAGAATGACCGTTTTAGTTTCATTTGATATGCGAAATAATAATAATAATAATAATAATAAATAAAGAAAAACTAACAATAAGTAAAAAAAAAAAAAAATAATAATAGATGAAAAAAATGAAATAAAATAAAAGAAGAAATAATCATGTACTCCACCTAGACTTATTCCACGACAGTAAACATCCAAGAAAAGCACCAACAATTACATGAAAAAACAACAACATAAACATCCTCACAACAAAGTCCACATTCCACGCTTCCCAAAGAGCCATTCATTTTGCTTAATCATCGCATCAGAATAAGAATCGCCGCTTGCAACATCCTGCAGCATCAGGATGTTGCATGCTCCGTCCCGCGAGAGTTGGAGGAACACACAAATGTCTTTAAGAACTATAATTAAGAACTCAAGAAGAGACGAAATTAGAAGAGGAGGCGTCGACGTATAAGGAGGAGGAGGAGGAGGTGGGGAGGAGGAGGGGAGGAGGAGGGGAGGAGGAGGAGGAGGTGGGGATGAGGATGAGGAGGAATGAGGAGTAGGGACTTAGGAAAAGGGGAGAAGGAAGGAGGAGGAGGAGGGAGGAATAGGAGGAGGAGGAGGGGGAGGGGGGGGAAGTACACATCCTGCTGAGTCGAAAATAACAAGACACTCATGATGATAATTTGGAAAAAGGTATGAGGAGGTGCGGACTTGGGAGAAGGGGGAGGGGGAGGGATGATGAGGAGGTGGGGCTGATGATGAGGAGGAGGAAGAAAAAGAAGAGGAGGAGGAGGAAGAGAGGAAGAGGAAAGAGGAGGAGGAGGAGGAGGAGGAGAGGAGGAGGAAGAGGAGGAGAGGAGGAGAGGAGGAGGAGGGAGGAGGAAGAGGAGGAGGAGGAGAAGGAGGAAGAAGGAGGAGGAAGGAGAGAGGTAGAGGAGGGAGGAGGGGAAGGAGTGAAGAAAAGAAGAATCAGAAGAAGAGATGGAAGACGCAGAAGAGAATGAGAAAGAAGAAAAAGAAAAGGGGTAGAAGAAGGGAAGTAAGAAGAAAAAGAGAAAGAAGAGGAAGGTGGAGGGAATAATAGAAGAGAGAGAGAGAGAGAGAGAGAGAGAGAGAAGAGAGAGAGGAGAGTGTGTGTGTGTGTGTGTGTGGTGTGTGTGTGTGTGTGTGGTGTGTGTGGTGTGTGTGTGTGTGTGTGTGTGTGTGTGTTGTGTGTGCGTGTGTGCGTGCGTGCGTGCGTGCGTGTGCGTGTGTGCGTGCGTGCGTGCGTGCGTGCGTGCGTGGCGTGCGTGCGTGCGTGTCTGCAGAGGTCTGACGCGGGTACTGTTCGCTATTTACCGAAGGAACTAACCACACCTTAGAAGTCAAGGCCACGCAAGCAATGGACGAGGTTTTGTTCCATTGTCACTTTCTTTGTTTACGGCAATTAGCGAATTTTCCTCAATCCGTGACTTGCTCTTTCTCCTCCTCCCCTCCCCTCCTTCCCTTCCCCCCCATACCCCCTATTTTCCACACTTCTAATCACCACATAAATGGGGATTAACTCATGATTAGCTTTTTTCACGTTTTTTTTATCGTCTTGTTCATCTTCTCAGGATATCAATTGTAATTAAATCCATTTATATTTTCTTCTCTAAACGGTTTTCTAAGAATGGAATGTCTTTCTGGAATTGGGATTTCCTATTCCTCCATGAACCCTTTTCGAAAATATTTCCCGTCCGTGGGGTCTGGAGGCGTCCCGTAAAAACGACTCCCTTTGCCCCTTGGCGCCGTAGTCAGGACACACAGGACATGCAGAGACACACAACGGACACACATGCACAGGCACGTTCATCACGCACACACACACCACACACACACACACACGAAATCTGTCTCTGTCTGTTTGTCTGCTGTCTGTTTCTTTCTCTCTTTTCTTTCTCTCTCTCTCTCTCTCTCTCTCTCTCTCTCAGACTCTCTCACATCTCTCGTCCTCACCTACTCTCACAACATACACACTGCATAACACACGCATGCACATGCAGAGACCGCCACACGTACGCATGACCAGGCACACACACAATGTGCATGTGCGACTGCGCAGGCACGCCCTCTCTTCTCTCTCCAATTTGGTTTCTGCGCATGCGTAGTGGAGCGTGATTTTTCTCTTCTCTAAATTCTTTCTATTTCTCTTCTCTTTATTCTTTCTCTTTCTCTTATCTTTATTATCATTATTCTCTTTTATCCCTCAATTTTCTATTTTCTATTTTTCATGGGTGGAGGAGAAGTGAGAGAACGGGAGGAGGGAGGGATGGGGGAGAGGAGAGAAGTGAAAGAAGGGAGAGTAGAAAAGAGAAGAGAGGAGAGATGAAAGGGACAGAAAAAGAAATGTAGAAGAAAAATGGGAAAAAGGCAAATGAGGGAGATGGAAAGGAGAGACAAGGGAACGAATAAAAAAAGAAAGGAAAAGAGAGCGAAAGAAGAGAGGAAAGATAGGATAAAGGAAACAAAGGCAACTCGCCGAGAGGAAAGACGAAGTATTTCCTGCAATCTCGTTAATGGACCGAAGTTTGGCTTTCCGCAGAATCTGTGCTCACCTGGAGGGCTCTTTCCGACCCTGCGCACACACGTACACACACAACACACACACACACACACACACACACAAGCAGGCACACACACACACACACACACGCACGCACGCACAGCAGGCACACCACACACACACACACACACACACACACACACACACACACACACACACCACAACACACACACACACACACACACACACACACACACACACACACACTCACGGCAACTCTTACGCCAACACCACAATTGCTTAACCGTCTCTGCCTCCGGATCGCCGAAGGACCACTGTCATGAACCGACACACGAGCGCCTCATGACAGCTGTGGGTGTTGCTACCGACGCTTGACAATGGCCGGTGTTCTGTCATGACACGAGCTTTCCTGTCATGCTATTTTTCGATTTTTCTAAAACAAAAATGTAGATCTATAACGACTTTCTAATGGCAGAATAATGGAGTATGATAGAAAACCGTAGTTATATCTAATTCCTTTGAAAAGAATAGAAGGAATTGGAATACTTTCGTGCATGGAGGACTGTCATGCAGCTGTGTATTGGGCGGTTTCCTGTGCGCTCTGCCTGCCCCCTCCCCCTCCCCTCCCGCCCACGGATGTCACCCTCTGTCACCCACACCCGACTGTCAAGGACGAAGCTCTCCCGGAGTGGGGGGCAATAGACAGGCGATAGATAGGCACGGGGGATGGGATAAAGAGGTGATAGAAGGGTAGGGGTGATGAGATAGAAGAGCGGTAGACAGGGGATAGATGACGATAGATAGAAACATGGACAGGATAGACAGGCTTGGATGACGATAGATAGAAACAGGATAGGGGATGACGATAGATAGAATGGACAGGCAGGATGACGATAGATAGATATGGACCATGGACGATAGATGGCACAGGGGATAGATGACGATAGATAGAAATATGGACAGGAGAGGCAGGTGATAAATGACGATAGACTGGACAGGATAGACAGGCTTGGATAACGATAATAGAAACATGGGCAGGATATAGGGGATAGATGACGATAGATAGAAACATGGACAGGGGAAGCAGGTGATAAATGACGATAGACAGGCTTGGATGACGATAGATAGAAACATGGGCAGGATAGACAGGCCTGGATGATGATAGAAACATGGACAGGATATGCAGGGGATAGATGACGATAGATAGAAACATGGGCAGGTGAGGCAGGTGATACATGACGATAGACAGAAATATGGACAGGATAGACAAGCTTGGATGACGATAGATAGAAACGTGGACAGGATAGACAGGCCTGGATGACGATAGATAGAAACATGGACAGGATAGACAGGCTTAGATGACGATAGATAAGGATGGATAATGAGAGCGAGGTATAGGAGATAAACAGGAATGATAGACGATAAACAAATGTGGTAACACTATGAAGGCACGATGACGATAGACAGTCATAGAAAACGATAGATAGAATGGCGATAGACAGTGATGGAAGACGATAGATAGAATGACGATAGACAGTGATGGAAGACGATAGATAAAATGGCGATAGACAGTCAATGAACACGATAGATAGAATGGCGATATACAGTCAAGGAAGACGATAGATAGACATGAATGAGTTCCAATAATCAGGCAAGATTGATGGTCGACAGAAATGATGCCATATAATATCTCTCAGACTAGATGAAGTCTATCTATCTAAATGACACTCCAACCCCGGTTTGCCTTCGGTGGGCATGAAATGAAATGACTCGCGTGTATTTGGGAAAAAAGTACTGAATGAATTTTCTTGCTGTCCGATTTTTTTCTATTCGAAAACGTCTCTCGTTTTGACTCGTTTATTTTTTTCCTATATGTTTTTTTTTTTCTTTTGATTATTCGTTCCTTCATCATTTTATCATTCTAATGCTAAGTTCACATTACCCGTTTGTAATAATGGAGTCGTTTACAGCATAAGTATGAATGAAAAGAAGAAAAACGAAAAGAGAGAGAGAGAGAGAGAGAGAGAGAGAGAGAGAGAGAGAGAGAGAGAGAGAGAGAGAGAGAGAGAGAGAGGAGAGAGAGAGAGAGGAGAGGAGAGAGAGAGAGAGAGAGAGAGAGAGAGAGAGAGAGAGAGAGAGAGGAGAGAGAGAGAGAGAGAGAGAGAGAGAGAGAGAGAGAGAGAGAGAGAGAGAGAGAGAGAGAGAGAGAGATATATATATATATATATATATATATATATATATATATATATATATATATATACTATAATATACTATCAATTCATATCTATAATGTAAGATAACTGATAGCTCTCTTTCGGATAAATATAAAATCATCATAGTCACAGACGAA
>NW_020868848.1:521378-526378 GCF_003789085.1 Penaeus vannamei
GATCAGGAAGTACCGTTAATAATAAAATACATATACGCTTACAAACATAAATAGACGCACAAACTCTCATGCATTCAAGGTGAAAAAAAAATACATAAACAATAAAACCAATATTAAGAAACACCTCGTTTAGATGCAAAGAGACCTCATCACACCTTCAACTAATGACAAAAAAAATCGATAATTCTCCCGCAAGAACATCGAACACGCGCCAAAATTTTTCGCGGGCTTTTCCTAACAGCTGACGACGTCATGTTTCGTGACCATATTTGGCGGGGATGAAATCATTAAGGAACTGAGCGCAAATTTGCTTGTCTTTGGATGGACGTTTTTTGTTTCTGTTTTTTACTTATTCTTACTCTTGTTGTAGTGTGTGTGTGTCTGTCTATCTGTCTATGTCTGTTTGTCTGCCTTTTCGTTTGGGCTTTTTGTTATTTATCTACTTTTCGTTTTGTTTTTAATTTTTTTCTTTTAACCTCTCTTCCTCGCCTTCTCTCTGAATCTCTCCCTCTCATTTTTTTCTCTTTCTCCCTCCCTCTATTTTTTTCTCTTTCTCCCTTTCTCCCTCCCTCTCCCGCCCATCTCTCTTTTCTTTCTTTCTCTCTCTCCCCTTTTTATCATTCTATCTATTTATCTATATTTTGCACTGACGACATTTTCTTGCAGATGACGTTCCACCTGAATGGTTTTAAGACAGACGCTGAATTTCTATTAATTTTATTTGTCCAAGTGCAAGTATGTATTTGTTGTTTCTTTTATGTTTAAATTGTATTTGTCTTTTATTTATTTATCTATTATTACTTCACTTTATTTATTTCTATTTATTTATTTTTTGTGTGTGTGTGTGTGTGTGTGTGTGTGTGTGTGTGTGTGTGTGTGTGTGTGTGTGTGTGTTGTGTGTGTTGTGTGTGTGTGTGTGTGTGTGTGTGTGTGTGTGTTGTGTGTGTGTGTGTGTGTGTGTGTGTGTGTGTGGTGTGTGTGTGTGTCCTTTGTTTTCAATGCCATTATTATTTTTTCTATCTTGTTTTGCGTGTATTTAGTTTCTAGTTACCTATAATTTCTGTTCATCATCATCATGTTCCTGTTATATCTAATATCAATATTAGTAATATAATCATCACCACTATTATCATTATCATCGTCATTATCATTATCATCGTCATTATCATTATTATCATCATTATCATTATCATCATCATCATTACTATCATTATTATTATCATCATTATCACTGTTATTATTTTTATTTTTATTATCATTGTCTTTATTATCCTCATCACTTTTATTTACCCTTCGTCGCTCCTCCTTCACCTTCGAACTCAGGTCAGACTCAAGATTCAAGTTCAAGGCTGAGAAGCGAAAGAGGGGTGAGGGAAAGAGGAGAAGAAGGGGTAGGAAGAGAGGGGAAGAGGAAAAGAGGGGAGGGAGAGAGGAAAAAGGGATAAGAGGGAGAGGAAGAGAAGAGAATGAGAAGGGAATGGGAGGAGAGGGGGAAGGGGAAGGAAATGGGAGAGGGGAACTGGGAGAGAGAAGGGGAAGGGGAAGTAAGGGTGAGAGAGGGGAAGGAGGAATGGAGAGGAAGGGCGAGTGGGAAAGTGGAAGAGAGGAGATGAGAAGGGGAAAGGTGTTGAGTTTAAAGGAAAGAGAGAGGAAGTGGGAGAGGAGGAGACGGGAAAAGAATAAACGAGAACAACAAAATACAAGAAAAAGAAAGATACACACAGCAACAGCGAGAGAAAAAAAGAAGGGAGGAGGGGGGGTGGGGTAAGAGCCTAGAGGGAACGGCGGGCGAGGGGGTAAGCCACCCCGCGCCGTTCGTGCGACCGCCCCCCCCCCCCTGGGTCGCCGGCCTGACCTTGAACGTGAAGTCGTATTTTGACGTGACCTTCGATGCCGAACAGGATCCGGCTTAATCTTTTTTATCTTTCTTTTGTCATTGTTCTTATTTTTCTCTTCTTCGTCGTCTTTTTTTTCTTACTCTCCCGCTTATCCTTCTTTTTCTTCTTTAGACTTTTACTTCCCTTTTCTCTTGTTTTGTTCGTCTTTTTCGTCTTCCGAAAGACGAAATATTTTAGACCCTCTTCCCTTCCTCTTTTTCTTCTTCTATTAACTTCTATTTTTCTTTTTCTTGTTTTTTTTTCGTCTTTTTCGTCTTCCTCTCCCTCTTCCCTTCTTCCTTTTCTTATTCTTTTAACTTTTACTTTTCTTTTCTTGTTTTTTTTTATCTTCATCTTTTTCATCTTCCTCATGACCTCCCTTTTTTCTTTTAACTTTTACTTTCCTTTTTCCTTTTTTTCGGTGTTTTTATATTGTACTAGACGATTATGTCGATTTTATCAAAATTTTCGCTTTGGTTATCATCCTGTTTTGCTATTATCGAATCTATTATTTCGAAAATATTATAAGTCTGTTATCTTTTATCAGGTGATTTATTTCTATATTATTTTTGTTTATGATCTTATCTGTTATTGTGATATATGCTTGTTATACGACGCTAGTTTATTCTCTTTATTTCTATTTATTCTATTTATTACCTTTTTATTATCATTTTCTGGGGGGTGTTACTTTTCGTTGTTTTTAATATGCTTGATAGTGTTTTAATTTCTGTTATATTCATATATTTCTATTTCTTATTTTCTCTCTATCGACCTCTACCCTTTTCTCTCTCATCTCTCTTCACTTCTTTCTCCTTTCTCCTTTTTCCTAGACCTCTCTTCTCCTTCGCTCTCCCTTTCCCTTTCCTGTTCTCTCCCCACCCCCTCTTTCTCTCTCTCTATCACCTTGTCCAATTTTCTCACTATCCCTCCTCTCTCTCTCAGATTTTCTCATTATCCCCTTCTCTCTCTCTCCTCTCCCCCCCCCCTCTCTCTCTCTCCTCTCTTTTCCTCCTCTCTCCCCCTCTCTTCCCCTCTTCCTTTCCTCCCCCCCCTCTCTCTCTCTCTTGTTTCTCTCGTCATCAACCCTTCTCCCGGATCTCATGTCACGTGACAGCCTCCCGCCCCGGCAAGCTTCCCCAAACCCCGAGATATTGATGGGGAATTTATACGCAAGACACCCTTAATTACGGTTCGAACTGCCGAATTAATGAGCTCATTTGCATATTCAATTTTCTCCTTCTGCGTGGGACGTCTTCGAGTCGCGGATAACGGCGGAAAGTGCGATTGAAAGGGTATATGAGGAAATTAAGTGGTCCGGTCTTTAAGGTTAGGTAAATGATTTTTTTTTTATATTCGTTTGCAAATTTGGGGCGGTGAACTATTTGCAAATACTAGGATTACACACTCTGTGGCCCTGATACAACGCATCCACACTCACATATTCACATATATAAATACACATACACTCACACAATGGCATGTATACACATACTCACACTCACGCACCCCCCCCAAAAAAAAAAAAACATCCACACAATCATACGCACACACACCACACACACACACACACACACACACACCATTCTATTATTATTATTATCATTATTTACAAATCTTACGAAATCTAAAAAAAAATCTGCCAAAACATCAGTAAAAACTAAGAAGAAAAAAAGACAGACGAAAAGCGTCGCATTCCAGAAAATTCCGCGCACGAGCCTAAAGACTTTGTACGAGCCCCCCCCCCCCTCCCTCTGCCCCTCTCCGTTGCCTTTCAGTTTTGACAAACGAGTTATTTAAGACCCCCACGATAAGCATAATCATCTTCAAGCGAAACCTGTCGACCTTCCCTCAAAAAAAAAAAAAAAAAGCAAAAATTCGGATACGTATAAATCTCGGGGAGACATTTATCCAAAATCCGAATTAGGCAAAAAAAAAAAAAGGACACAGAAAAAAAACAGTGAAAAGGATTCCGAGCCTAACTTGTTATAATGACCACGATGACATCTCAACAAAATTTGGTATTTCTCCAATTCGCGGACTCCTACAAGCCTAAAAAATAATGTCTATAAAAACCTATGCAATTCTTCCATGTTTTTTCCTATCTCAAAAAAGTGACAAGGCATTTAAAAGTAAAAAAACTGAAGTCCATTTCCTTTATCTTTTTTTCACGGTTATAAATCTTCCAAGGGTTTTGAATGGCGGACTCCCACGAGCCTAAAATTAATGTCCATGAAAGGCGTGTAATATCTTTTCTCTCGAATTTAAGACAATGGATCTGTTTGCTTAAGAGGCGAGATGTGAGGAAACGACAAATACTTCTTGCTTCAAGAAGGTAATTTGTCTGGAACAACATATGATAAGGAATAATCTTATGAGAAGTATTTTACAAATCTCGTTGGGTAAAGCACCATATATGGTTGCGTATTCGTAGACAGAAACATTGTGTGAATACATTAATGTATATACATAAATACATCTATCTGTCAATCTCTCTATTTATCTATATATGTATATGTATATATATATATATATATATATATATATATATATATATATATATATATATATATATATATATATATATATATATATATATATATAAATATGTATGTATGTATATACGTATACATATACAAATATATGTATATATATAATATATATATATATATATATATATATATATATATATATATATATATATATATATATATGCATATATGTACATATATGTACACATATACATATGTATATATACATATACAAATATATGTATACATATATACATACATATATATATATATATATATATATATATATATATATATATTATATATATATATATATATATAATATATATATATATATATATATATATATATAGATGTGTATGTATATTATACATACATGCATATATAAATATATATATATATATATATATATATATATAATATATATATATATATATGCATGTATATATATGTATGTATATATATATATATATATATATATATATATATATATATATATATATATATGTGTGTGTGTGTTGGTGTGTGTGGTGTGTGTGTGTGTGTGTGTGTGTGTGTGTATACATATAAATAAATATATATATAATTATACATA
>NW_020868848.1:531378-533878 GCF_003789085.1 Penaeus vannamei
TGTCTTTTCTTCTAAAACCCAATAAAAAAAAATCCTTTGTCTCACACAGGTCATCGCGCTCCCTTGCGCTTCCAGACCCTCATTTGTTTTATTTTCCTCACAAATTGCATGAGGATCCCTGGTTTAACTATTTCTCTGGCATAAGATGTTATTTCCGTCTGTTAAATGTCTATGTTTTTTTTTATTTAAGCCAGTGGCTCTAGAATATTATCAGATATGCAATTATTGATCGCAGAGAACTCCTGTTGTCGTTTAATAAGATAGAGATGAATTAATAAATCTTCCATAACCCTTATACGAATCCCGGTAAACAATCTACAACCGAAATGTAAACAACTTCCATGTAGGTGTGAACGACACATTTCTAAACAATCGAAAACTAAAAACTTGAAGATGCAATATTTTACGCATTAAGCAATCTACAACCAAATATATATTAGCAGATTCAAAATTATAAACAACTTTTTTTTCGCACAACTCAATCTACAATAAAAAAAAGGGAAAATAAAAACTTAAAACTTCGCACCAAACAATCTACAACAAAAACTTGTATAACCGCCCCAAACAATTTAAGGTTTAAAAATGTATAACTTCGCGCCAAGCAATCTACAACAAAAAAGGCAAACAACTCCCATAATTTCTCTCCACACACTCTACAACAACAACCAAAACCGCAGACAACTCCCATAGAAGACCCGAACAACCAATTTCTTTCCCCGCCGCTTCTCGCCGCCCGCCCCAACTACCTGTTCCCGAATGACCTTGAAAAAGCCGTAGCGTGTTTATCCCTCGTGCATATGGTACGTGGGCTGAGAGTAAATGTTGATGGCGTCTTTCTTGGCGTATCTTCTCATCGTCCTTGCGCAGATTGCGGTGAGTCAACACTTTTTTTTGGTTGACGTGGTTGTTTAATGTTGATTCGAGGAGGAGAGGGTATCATTCGTTGTTGGTTGAAAAGAGGGTATCATTTATCCTAGACGTTGATACCTGGTATTCGGCTTCTAACGTACGAGGAATCTACCCTGGTGCATTTTACGGTGACTCGACTGAAATATCTTTCTTCCCCTTCTCTCTCTCCTTTTATGAGAGAATAATTTGGAGTTGTTGCGAAATTTCTTGGGAAGTTAGTCCTTGTCACTGTCCTCTGCGAGATCAGTGAACCTCCGCTTTCCCGCGACTGCACAAAGGAATTCGGATAAAATGTATCCGTGTCAAGGTATATACGTAGAAAATTATGAGGTCGAGCTGCGACGTGCGGAGAACAGAGTAATATTACGATAAAAGATCTTTATTATTAGGCGTTTTCTTTTGAAAATACAGAACTGCGACTCGCGGTGGAGGACATCAATCTCAATCTCTATTATCCTTTTTCTCTTACTACTCTTGTTTCCTTCTGCATTCACTTCATTTTCTTTTCACTTCTTCGTTTCCTTCTGCATTCACTTCATTCTCTTTTTACTTCTATCGTTTCTTTCTACATTCCCTTATTTTTCTTTTTATTTCTTCATTTCTATTCCACCTCTACTTCGTTTACTGTCTTTCCACGTCTTCCTTTTCTTCCTCCTTCGTGGTGCCAACCTACCCCGCAACGAGGACGACCTTGACGAGGACCTGCAGGAGGAGGAGCGAGCGAGGTTGCAGCGCCTCCTGTGCGAGGCGGAAGAGCCTTACGACGAGCATGCTGTGGAGGCTCGCGAACCACATGGCCAGCAGGAGGGTCACGGGCAGCATGAGGGCGACGCTCGTGAAAAGCAGCCACCACATGAGGGTCAGAGTGAGGTACAGGAGGCTCGTCGAATCCATTTTATGAGGTCGTGTCCGTGTATGCTGAGCGGCGTCGATACACGAGAAATGCGCAAGGGATCACAGTTATAAGGCGGGGGTGACCTGGCAGCGAGGACTAGGACCCGCCCTGCTCTGGGGGCGCCGAGGGGCGGGCTGGGGAAAGGGGAAGGTGGGAAGGGGTAGGAAAGGACGGCAGGAACGGGGTGGGGCACCGGCGAGATATTTCCAGTTTTTTTATCAATGTAATATATTTAGTATATATATATATGTATATATATATATATATATATATATATATATATATATATATATATATATATGTGTGTGTGTGTGTGTGTGTGTGTGTGTGTGTGTGCTTTACGTATGTTTGAGTGCGTATGCGTACGTGCACGCATTTTTAACTGAAAGGAAAATAGAGACGTTACCAGATTTCTCTGTATATATAAATCATAAACACGGAAATCGTTTACCTGTATCCACATATATGCAAGTACACACCCCGACCTTATTATTCCTCAGCATATACGTACAGACAAACATGCACAGACGGACATGAAAACGGTTGTAGTTGCGCACGACTTTCGCACAAAGACCTTAAAAAAGAGCAAGTTCTTTAAGGCAAACTACTTACATGCAAATGGGGGGGGGGGTTATGCACTACTTGCATGTACTTGCATGTGATAATTCTTATAGTTCCGGTTTTCTTCTTCCTTTT
>NW_020868848.1:538878-541378 GCF_003789085.1 Penaeus vannamei
TATATATATATGTATACATATATATATATATATATATATATATATATATATATATATATATATATATATATATATGTTTGTGTGTGTGTGTGCGTATATACACACACATATATACATACATAAAACATCAACCTAAAACACCAGGAACGCCCCCCCCCCCCCCCGCACTTTCCCTTCCCGAAAGCGCGTTCCCGAAAGAGCCCGAGACCCGCCGCCGCCGCCGCGCAGCCCGAGCCAACGCAGAAGAAAACGAACGTCACCCAAAGGTCTAGATTCGGGGGAATTCAGCGAGACGCGACGTGACGGGCGAGTCCTGGACGCATTCCAACGTGACTTCCAACCTTAGCTGACGTCTTGAGAGTCTGACCGCAGCGTATTGCCAACGTCGGTGACATCACGTGACTAAATATTGCATTGCGTAGGTTTAACGGGAGTGATGCCATATTACTAACATCAAACATTGCATTATCTGTACATATGTGTATGTTCATATGTATGTATATGTACGTACGTGTAAATATGTGTTTATGCATTCACATATACGCTTACAGATGCATACTTATGTGCATGTATGTGTTTGGGTGGATGTGTGTAAATTTCGGCCATGTCTATTTCGTTACGGACACAGATAATGTTCCGTGTATATTCTAGCAGTATTCTCTCTCTCTCTCTACCTCCCTCTAACACATTTTCTCTCATCTCGCGCGTTCTTACGCACTCCCTCCCCCTCTCTATCTCTCGTTCTAACATAATTCCAACCTTTTCCCTTCTTCCCTCTCTCTCCCTTTTTTTCTCCCTCTAGCACTCTCGTTCTAACACACTCTCCTCTCTCTTCTTCTCCCTCTCCCTTCTGACAACACTCTTCACCCCGGGCCATTTATATCTATCAAAAGCATACCGTACATTTCGCACCCATATTGAGACAACCGCTGACAAACAAGTGACAATCATTCTCGTATCCTTCGTCAAGCCGTAAAAGAAGATGGCGAAACAAGAGTGGTCCTTAAATCCTAAGCGAGGTTATCCCTTCCATATCCTACCGGACTGAGGTTCCTTCCGCCAGCGGAGAAGGATCTGTAGGAATCTTACGTGTACTCTGGTTTTCGCGCCAAGGCTGAACATCCTATCGTAGCCATATTTTTTTGTACGGTACACTCGTATATATATATATTAGACTGACCTCCAAATATTCCAGACTCATACATGAAAAAAAACATAATTTGTAGTGTGGATTTTCTTGAACTTCAATTGCTATTGGCTCAATTATAGACTTTTTTTATAGTCTACTAGATATATGAATCGAGGTACAATGTATTGGTATGATAACAGATACTTGTATTCTTTAAAGACGACTGAGAATTATTCTTAATACATGAAAATACCATATCTGAACAAATTCTTGCATACCAGAATCGAATGCATATCAAAAAGTGATGAGAGGCATGTGGCATATGAGAGAGAGAGAGAGAGAGAGAGAGAGAGAGAGAGAGAGAGAGAGAGAGAGAGAGAGAGAGAGAGAGAGAGAGAGAGAGGAGAGAGAGAGAGAGAGAGAGAGAGAGAGAGAGAGAGAGAGAGAGAGAGAGAGAGAGAGAGAGAGAGAGAGAGAGAGAGAGAGAGAGAGAGAGAGAGAGGGAGGGAGAGAGAGGGGGAGGGAGAGAGGGAGAGTCGGAGAGAGGGAAAGAGAGAGAGAGAGAGAGAGAGAGAAAGAGAGAGAGAGAGAGAGAGAGAGAGAGAGAGAGAGAGAGAGAGAGAGAGAGAGAGAGAGAGAGAGAGAGAGAGAGAGAGAGAGAGAGAGAGGAGAGAGGAGGGCAGCGATTCCACTGTAAAGTCTCACTATATCAAACTATTCCGCTTAATCAAATTAAACACTCGTTAATGTTTAAAACACCACCACACACACTCACACAAATAAACAAATAATGACACACTCAACAAACAAACGAACACGCACGCAAAAAAAAACTCTACGGAATGCGCACGCCCGGGATTAACTTTTGTTTGTTTGTATTTGTGGTGTTGTTTGGATAGGTTAATGTTTGTGTGTGTGTTTGTTTCTTTGTTTTTTTGCATGTTTGTACATGATTTGAACATGTTTGTCCGTGTGAATGTCGACGTCTGGGTTTTCTTGTGGGGACCTTTCTGTAACTACTTGAAACTTAAGGTATTAAAGAATGTCTTGAATTTAGACTTTTAATCAACTGTTGGCAAATTTTGATACTTAGGGACAAATAAGTTGTTGAATGTATGTTATTGTCATTTTTTTCGCCCTTGTCTACTGCTATCATAATTTTTTAGTCTTTCGCTATTTCAGATTCCTCACCGAAATAAGTACACCGATCTTCTCTGTCCAGTTTTATATATTTTATGTTAATTTCATATATCATATCCTACATCCTCCCTCCTCTATCCCACCCCGTCATACTCTTTATATCTACTATCTCTTTTCTCTCTATTATTATTAAACTTAACTACTTTCCGCCAATTTCTATCAGTTTAGTTA
>NW_020868848.1:546378-555371 GCF_003789085.1 Penaeus vannamei
TATATGTGAATGTAAATGTATATATATGATATATATATATAATAGATATATATTATATAGGATTATAATAGATAGTAATACGGTAAGAGAAGGAGATAATGTAAAATAATAATTTATAGAGATACAAATCGAGTGAAAATCTAGATACCTATTACGTCGTATCTATCTAATCGTAAGTATCATTATCTATCGTCGAGTAGATATATGAGAGATATACAGGAAGATATACAACATATATCAGTAAAGACAGGAGTATATATATTTAATAGATAGAACAGTATTACATGAGAGAGGAATGGGGGGTTACAGGAGATAGTAATATATAGTAATACGTAATATATCATATCTGAGAGAGATATTGAATATATTTAGAATTTAAGTAGAGTAGTATACATGATATATGAATTATATTGACGGACGAAGAAAATGAAGATATGATATTTATATTAATGAGTAATATATGAATGATACGCCCATAGAGAGAGTAGAGGGTATACAGTGTATACAATAAATATTACACAGATATTTACAGTAGATACAAGAAATACCACACACCACACACACACACCACGACACAGTATACCCACACACCGGAGACATATCAATAGCGACACACACACACAGCGAAGCGACCACACACACACACACACAACACCACACACACAGCACACAACGGACACACACGAACGGAAGGGACCAGCACGGAGACAAGCGACGACACAGACAAGAAGAGGTGAGAAGTAGAGATGAGAGGGTAGGGGAGAGGCTATTATTATATATAGGAGAAGGAGTATATTCGGGAGGATAGAAGGAGAGGGATTGAGGTGTGAGGGAGGGCAGGAGGGAGAGGGAGAGAGAGGCGATTGGAGGATGGGACCGGATGATGAGAGATTTTGTAGATGAGAGAGAAGTGACAGTTGAGAGAAGGGAGGACCCAGGTTGAATAGAGATGAGAGAGATGAGAAGATAGAGGAGAGAGAGAGATGAATTATGAAGAGAGGTAGAGAGAGAGAGAGTAGGGATAGAGGGTAACAAAGGTTATGATGTAAGGTAGAGAGGCGAGATGAGGTGAAGAGGGACGACCGAGACAGAGACCGCTACTGCACACGAACTGATAACAACACACGCACCACATCACGAAACCATATCATGAGAGGAGAGAGAGAGAGGACGAATTTAGTATGCACACGAGACCGAAGAGCAGGAGAGATGCAGGTACACACACCAACACGCAGACAGACACGAAGACGACACACACACGACAACGGAGCAGGGAGAAGGCACACACGGAAGGCACGAGACAGAGCGAAGCAACGGGACGAGAGCAACACGGACGAGAGGACAAGACAAGAACAGCCAGAGGACGAGACAGCACGCCACACACGACCGCACATCACCACTAAATTGTATTCCTGTACACACACACACACTATTACCACAACACGCACACCCAACAGCAATATCATACACTTGTTCTCAACTATTTTTTTGAATTAATCGCTCGAGACGAGAGAGAGAGAGAGAGAAGTGGGGAGAAGAGAGAGATATATTGAGAGCAGAGAGAGAGGGAGGGAGGTGGAGAGGAGGGAGAGGGAGACGGAGAGGAGAGGGAAGAGAGAGAGAGAGAGAGAGAGAGAGAGAAAGGGAGGAGAGAGAGAGAGAAGATAGAGTAGAAGGGTTGGAGGAGGAAGGGAGGGAGTAGGGAGAGGGAGAGGAGAAGAGAGAGAGAGTACAATTGAGCATGGAATCGAGACCGAGAGATGAGAGATGGACGAGAGAGTGAGAGAGATCGAGAGAGAGATGAGAAGAGGGGTGGTGGTTGATGAGGAGGGGTATGAGGCAGAGGGAGAGGGATTGAGGGATAGGGAGTGTTTGATGAGGTGAGAGATGAATAGAGATAAGAGATGAGAGAGAGGATTGATTTGTAGATGAGATGATTGATGGATAGATCTGAGATAGAGACCTGGAGCTCCATCTGCAGCACAGATGGATGCAGAGAAGAGACATGAGGAGGTATGGTGTGGAGCAGGGCATCGACAGGAAGAGGAGAGGCGATAGACAGTGAGAGTGGGGAGACGGGATGCAGGGGGCTGACGAGACCGAGAGAGATGAGAGAGAGAGAGGGAAGGAGGGATGGAGAGAAGTACGAGAGGGAGTAAGTAAGGGAGGTGAGAGTGAGAGACGGGAAGGGAGGGAGGGGTAAAATCCATGGAGAGAGAGAGGGGGAAGGAGGGAGGGAAAGAAAGAAAAGAGAGAAAGAGAGAAAGAAAGAGAGAGAGAGAGAGAGAGACGACGAGAGAGAGAGAGGAGAGAGAGAGAGAGAGAAGAGAGATGGCGAGAGGAGGGAGGGAGAGAGAGAAGACCTTTTCTCCTCGTTTATGTACCCTCTGGCTTCTTTGTCGACTATCCACCACAGAAAAGGAAATTCTCATTTTCTATTTTCATTTAATTCTTGAATAATCCCGTATCCCCGATTTTACTTTTTGGACATGAAAGTATAATATCCATAATATCCCATAATAATCACGCATCTTACCCGCACTTTAACAAAGAGCCAAGTCAAGCGTTGTCCAGTACCCTTGAAACTGAGGAAGAACAACCGTCACTGACGCAACATACGAAAAAGAAGGACAAAGACAAAAAAACAAGAATTAAAAAAAAGAATAAAGAAATAAAAGATAAAAAAAAAACAAGAAAAAAGAAAAAGCAAAAAACAAGAAAAAAAAAAAACAAGAACACGTACGGAAAAAGAAGCACAAAATGGGGCAGGCATAAAAAAGTGGTCTTGGAGCATGAGGACGTCTCTCTCGTCCTCTCTTTGGCGTCCTCCTTGCCAACGCCCATGTGGTTCGCTCGCTTCGAAACGAGTGAATCTTTTCTCTGTTGTTGTTGTAGTGGTTGTGGGTGTTGGTGGCGAGACGAAGCCTCCAAACTAGTGAATCTTTTCCTATATTTGATGTTATTGCTAGTGGTGAAAAAGCTTCGAAACGAGTAATAATAAATTTCTCTCTGCGCTGTAATTTTTGTTGTGTGTATCATCGACCTCCGAAGCGATACGAAGCTTCGAAACAAATGAACCTTTTCCCAGATGTAAGTGGCGAGAAAAATGTCAATTTGCAGTGAATCTTTGTTGTTATTGTTAGTATCGTCGTCCTCTTTGGCGATATGAAACTTCGAAACAAGTGAAAAACAAATTTCATTGGCCACTTGCCTTTTCCTGGAAAAATTTGTTGGTGTTTGTAGAGTATTTCCTTTCTCAGTGCTATATATATATCATTGGTTTGTTTATTTATGTTATACTATAACCGTCAGCCTTATTTCAAATATTTCTATTATCATTATAGATTTATTCGCCTATTTAGCACTTTTTCGTTTCACGTTTCCTTGTCTCAAAATAATTTCTTTTGTCACTATATGATCAACATATTCGTCACCAAATCATCACTTTAATCAATAGGGTTCACCATTTTATAGTTTCATCACTTTATTATTCTATTCTCTTTTCTTCTTTATCCATTCATTCGTTCGTTTCAACTTTTTAATTCCTTTTTTAACCGATGTCCTATTCCTGTCTTCGGTTCCTTCATCGTTATCACTTGTTTTTATGCATGTTTTATCTGTTCTTTCGCCTCTCTCATCTACCCTCTCTTTATCTCTTACATCCTTTCTTTTGTTTCTTTGATCTGTCCTCTTATCTGTTTTCCTTCATTTTCTCTCATTTTCGTTAATTTCATCACTTTCTGTCTGTCTATTTGTCTCTCCTCTCCTCCTCCTCCCTCTCTTTCTCTCTCTCTCTCTCCAACTCTCCTTCCTTCCTTCTCTTCCTTCCCTCTCTCTCTCTCTCTCTCTCTCTCTCTCTCTCTCTCTCTCTCTCTCTCTCTCTCTCTCTCGTCCTCTCTCTCTCTCTCTCTCTCTCTCTCTTCTCTCACTCTCTCACTCTCACTCTCTCACTCTCTCTCTCTCTCTCTCTCTCTCTCTCTCTCTCTCTCTCTCTCTCTCTCTCTCTCTCTCTCCCTCTCCCTCCCTCCCTCCCTCCCTCCCCCCGTGTCTCTCTCTCTATCTCTCTCTCTCTCTCTCTCTCTCTCTCTCTCTCTCTCTCTCTCTCTCTCTCTCTCTCTCTCTCTCTCTCTCTCTCTCTCTCTCTCTCTCTCTCTCTCTGACGGAAGACGCAGGCATTTCCTTCGAGAAACTTCGAGAAAACTTCCATCCTGTTTTCAACAACGGTAAACCGCTTCCACGTTTCCGAAGGAGACTAAAAGACGAGAGAACAGGATACGTCCCCTTCATTACGAAGAAATTTGCAAAAGAGCGAAAATAAAAGCGAAAGGAAAAACAATATGAAGTGATGAAACTGGATAGAATAATTTGTGGAAAAAATGAATATGAAAGGGAGATGAATTATAAAAGGGATATATAGACGAAAAAGAGAAAATTATATAAGATAATAGGATAGGGCGCCATATGAACGAAAAAAATATATTGAATGAAAAGAGAATTAGGTTGGCTACAAAGAACGAAGATCAGAGATAAAAAAAATACTTTGTACCGAGCAAAGAATGAAGGTCAGAGAAAAAAAGTAATGAAAATAAGTATAAAGATCATATACATCAAAGCACGAAAATAAATGAAATCCGAAAAAAATAATAAAAAAAGCAATAAAGAACATAATACCCAGTAAAGAACGAAGGTAAAAAAGAAAAGCTAACTCAGACAAATAAAACAAAGAAAAAGAAAAAACAAAACCAAAAAAAATAAAAAAAGAAGAAGGAAAAAAACAGGATGCGAAACTGGTAGAACATCTATTTTTTTCCTTTTATGAAGTAGATCATAAAAACAACAACATCGAATTGCTCAATTTGGTTTGCGTTTCAAGTTTCATTCAATTTTCCCAAAAAATACAGATCCTAGACCTCATTTTTTTCAATCTTTTTCTTCTTCAACTTTTTTTTCTTGAAATCATAGACTAAAATACAACAGACAATTAAGGAAATTGCGTAGATAATGAAGATATCTCATGATGATGATTATTAACTTCATCCTCATTGTCATTTTCTCATCATCACGTATAGTAGAAATATGGAAATAGTAACGGAGAAAGAAATACAACGTTGATAATAATAAGCATAACGAAAAAGAAATAAATAAGAAAAAGTGCCAGTAATTATAGAAATAATAGAAATGAAAGAAAAGATATTGCTTACGATACGAATGAAATAAAAGAAAGAGAATGAGGAAAAAACACTAGTAATAATAATGAAAATAAGAAAAAATAAAGATAAATAATAAAAAAAAAAAAATGAAAAATAAAATAAAACGAGTAAAAAAAATGGAAGCTAGAAACTATAATAACTATAATAAAATGCTATAAAGAAAAAAAAAGATATATAATACCAGTGAAAAAAAGCTAAAAAACCGCTAACAACCACACTAAAAAGGATATAAAAGAAATTCAAAAAATCAAAATGAAAAAAAAATGCTAAATTATTCAGTCCCCCACTCCCCTCGCCACCCAACCCTGCCCTAACCCGCGCCTCACGTATCGCCCCACTTTTCTTGAAGATCTTCTTGGGTTAATTATAGATCTTGTGTAATATTTATACGTGAAATTACATTCCTTGATGGTAAAGTGTGTGTGTAATTGGAGAATCATCCGATATTTTTTTTTTTTCTCTCTCTTTCTGTCTTTGTTTGATTCCCTATCCGGTAGTATTTTTTTCTTTTTTTCTCTTTCTTTCTGTTTCTGTCTTTGGTTTTAGTTTGTTTGTGTGTGTTTGTCTCTCTCTCTCTCTTTCTTTCCTTACCCCCTCTTCCTCTCATCCTTCTTTCCCCCTTTCTTCACTCTCTCCCTTCCTTCCTCCCTCCCTGCTTACCCTCCTTCCTTCCCTTCTCCCTTATTCCCATCTCTCCCTCCTCTCCCTTCTCTCAATTATTCCCTCCTTCCCTTTTAACCCTCCTTTCCTCCCCTTTCTCCCTTATTGCCCTCTCTCCCTCCTCCCCTTCTCCCTTATTCCCTCTCTCCCTCCTCCCCTTCTCTCTAATTATTCCCTCCCTCCCTCTTACCCTCCTTCCCTCCCTTTTTCTTCCCTTATTTCCTCTCTCACTCCTTCCCTTCTCTATAATTATTCCCTCCCTTCCCTTCTCTTTAATTATTCCCTCCCTCCATCTTACCCATCCTTCCCTCCACTTCATCTTAATTATTCCCTCCCTCCTCTTTACCCTCCTTCCCTCCCCTTTCTTCCGTTTATTTCCCTCTCCTCCTCTTCCCTTCTCTCTAATTATTATGTTTTTCGTCACTCATGCCTCTCCTGTCTGCATGAACACACGTCGCAGGACCAACACATAACGTCATGACTAAAAAACGTCATGCATTTTTCTCTTATTCTTCTCCCCTTTTGTTTGGTTTATCCTTTTCCTTTTTCGTTTCTTTGTCTCTTTTTTTGTTTTTTTCGGTTTTCTTGGCCTTTTTATTTCTTTATCCTTTTTTTTCTTTTTTTAAATTTCTTGACTGTTTTATTTTGTATTATTCCTTTTATTTTCGTTTTTCTTGTTCTCCTTTTATTCTTTTATTTCTTCAACCTTTTTATTTTGTTATAATTGCCCTTTTTAATTTTCTTCGTCTGTTTTTCTATTTTCTTCACCCTTTTATTTTGTTTATCCTTTTCTTTTTCCTCGTCTCTTTTTTTCTATTTTCTTCTCCTTTTCATTCTTCTTTTTCATCTCAATCTCTTTCCTTTTTTTCCTTTTCCTTTTCCTCCCTTTTTCCTTTTTCCCTATTCTTTCTCTCTTCTTCTTTTTTCCCTTTTCTTTTTTTTTCTTTTTAGGGAGTGGCTTCCCGACCGGAGTAGCGGAGCGTCGCCTCGGGCAATGCAGGAGGTTATTTTCGGAAGGAAAAAAAAAATAAATAAAAAATAAACAAATCCTTTTTTTTTTCAAAGCACAGGTGTGGTTGTGATCTTAATTCATTTCTCAAGGTAAGAGTAACTTCTTCTTTACTTAACTACGCCACATCTTTGTTTTGACGGCTACTATCGGTCTGTTATAGAGAATTTGGTATGTATAGATATTCTTTGCATGTAAATATTATAACCGCTGGGGTATTGATTAGAAAAAGTGGATGTTTTAGCTGGGGTAGATTGCACTCATAAGTGTATCAAGTGCGATATACTTGAGATGTGTATAGCAGTGATATATCATACACAATGGGTGTATTACCTATGACATACTCTATCAGATGTTCTGTCAGCTGATATGCTGAACTGAATCCCAAACATCGCATAATTTTGATAACAATAATGATAATTATAATAGTAATGATCATGATAATGATAATAATAGCGATGATGATGACGATAAGGATAATAATAGCGATGATGATGACGATAATGATAATAATGATGAATGACGATGAGATGATGATGAACGATAATGATGGAGATGATGACGATAGCGATGATGTTGGACATAATGATAATAATAGCGATGATGATGATCGATATGATAAATAATAGCGATGAATGATGACTGATAATGATAATAACTAGCGAAGATGATGACGACTAATTATTATTAATAGCGATATGATGGACGATAATGATAATAATAGCGATGATGATGGACGATAATGATAATTAATAGCGATGATTGATGACGATAATTTGATAATCAATAGCGATGATGATGACGCATAATGATAATAATTAGCGAAGATGATGACGATAATGATAATAATAGCGATCGATTGATGGACGATAATGTAATAATAGCGATGATTTTGATACGATTAATGATAATAAATTAGCTGATGATGATGACGATTAATGATAATAAAGCGAAAGATGATGACGATAATGATAATAATAGCGATGATGATGACGATAACGATAATAATAGCGATGATGATGACGATAATGATAAACTACAACCATCAGCGATCGTTGGATGACGATAATGATAATAACAATAAATAATTGGATCAATGATTATGAATAACGACATGAAAAATGATAATGACAATAAATAATAATGATAATAACGATAATAACAAAGATAATAATAATAACGATAACAACGATAACAATAAGAATAACATTACCAACAACAACAACAATAATAACCATAATAACGAAAAATTGATAATTCCCTTTTCATCACCCTCTCCCTTCCTTTCCTTCCTCCCCTTCTCCCTATTCCCTCTCTCCTTCTCTTTTCTCTCTAATTTCTGATGTTTTCCGTCACTCCGCCGCCCCCCCCCCCCAAAAGGACATCTCTTCGGAGGCTTCCTGTCCCTTCCCAGACGCCAGCCCTTTGCACGCGGGTCCCGTTTACCTCGGCTGAACTAAGGAGGCGGGGGGGGGGGGGGGGTGAGTTCCTTGATGACCTTGTGCTTTGCTCAGGAAGACGGCATCCTTCAACTCTTTCTACTTTTTTTTTTCCTTTTTATTGTGTTAGGTTTGTCTTGTTTTTTTCGGTTTTTTTTGTCGTTTTGTTTTCTGATTTTTTTCTATTTCTTTTCGTTTCTTGATTGTTTATTTTTTCTGATTCATCTTTTTTTTATTCTTTTATACGTTTTTTCTTGTTTTTTATTTCAAGATTCTTTTTGTTTTTCCTATATTTTGTTTGCTTGTTGATATTTCTTACGTTGATTTCTTTATTTTTTTTTTGCATATTTTTTTCATCTTTTTGTCACTCTGGATTTCGAGAAGTGAAGATAAAACTAAAAATTAAAATCCTTTACTTTTTCAAGGTACACAAAATGATGTTAAGTATAGATCTTGGGATTCTACAAATCTTTCTTACTCAAAGGCAAAGAATGCAATGACACTTTGAGAGTAAATTATTGCTATTTAGGGAGTCACGCTAAATTTCTCAACTCCTCACCCCCCCCCTATAATATACCCACCCCATCTATATTCCCATGCCTGAAGGGTTCTCCTCCTCCCTTGCCAACCTCCCATCTGAATACTCTTCCTCTCCTACTCACCACCTCCTTATTC
>NW_020868848.1:555471-562971 GCF_003789085.1 Penaeus vannamei
ACCCTTAGCAAGGCAAAACTATCACCCTACCCCATCCACCCCACTATCACACACATATACCACGCATCTTATACCCCTCCTCGCAAGTACGTCCGAGATTCCTTCATTGAAATTGTCCTCTAGACGATGTAAAAAACGCAATATAGACACACCGTCGGTTTCCCCAAAAGCTGTCCTTGACTGCTGGGCGATCTCCTTCTCTCCTCCAAACATTCTCCCCTCCTTCCCCCTTCCTTCCCATCCCCCCCCGACGTACCCTTCCTCCTTTTCCTTTCTTCCTTCTTTCGTCCAGCATTCCTCCCCTCCTTCCCCTTCTTTCCCTCCCCCGACCCTTCTCCTTTTCCTTTCTTCCTTCTTTCGTCCAGCATTCCCTCTCCTCCTTCCGCCTTTCCCCCCTCCCCCGACGTACCCTTCCTCCTTTTCCTTTCTTCCTTCTTTCGTCCAGCATTCCCTCTCCTCCTTCCCCCTCCCCCTCCCCCGACGTACCCTTCCTCCTTTTCCTTTCTTCCTTCTTCCTTCAGCATTCCCTCCTTCCCCTTTCCGCCTCCCGACGTACCCTTCCTCCTTTTCCTTTCTTCCTTCTTTCGTCCAGCATTCCCTCTCCTCCTTCCGCCTTCCTCCCCTCCCCGACGTACCCTCCTCCTTTTCCTTTTCCTTCTCTCCTTCAACATTCCCTCCCTCCCTTCCCCTCTTCCTTCCCTCCCCTGACGTACCTTCCTCCTTTTCCTTTCTTCCTTCTTCTCCTTCACATTCCCCCCCTCCTTCCCCCACCTACCCTTCCTCCTTCTCACCTCCTTCCCCCTTCCTCCCTTCCTCCCTCCCCTAATCTACCCTTCCTCCTTTTCCCTCTCTCCCCCTTTCTTCATCTTCTTTTCCCTTCCTTCCTCTTTCCTTTATCTCCTATTCCTTCATTCCTCTTCACTTCCTTTCCTTTCCTTCATTTCAACCTCCTCCTCGCTCACCTCTCCGTTCTCCCCTCCCTCACTTCCTTTCCACTTGTACTCTCCCCTATCCTATCACTTCTATTTCTGTATCCTTTGCCCTCTTCAGTATTCTTTATCTATCCTCTATTCCACCCTTCTTCTTATCCCTTCGTCCTTTAACCCCTCCTCCTTCTTCTAAGCCCCTCCCCCTTTCTCTAATCACTTTCCCTTTTTTTCTAAGCTTCCCCTCTCCCTTTTTCTAACCCCCCTTTTTCTAGCTCACTTTCCATTCTTCTAACTTACTTCTTTTCCTTTAACCTCCCTCCACATCTCTCTAAGCTCCTCCCCTTCTCCTCGGCTCCTCCCCTTTTATAAGCCCCCTTTCTAAGCTCCTCCCCTTTCCTCTAAACTCCTTACCCCTTCCTCATCTTCTCCCCCTTTACCCCTTCCCCCTTTTTCTATAAACCCCCTCCCTCTCATCTCCCCTTACCCCCTCCCTTTTTTCTGTAAAACCCCTCCCCCTCACCACCCCTTTCCTCTAGCTATCCCCCCTCCCTTTCGGAGGGTGAAGGTCCCCCCCCCCATTCACAATTACTATTTTGGGATCTGTTGTCATTTTGTATCGACGCTGACTGCTTCCATGGTCGCTTTCCCCCCGTTCTGATAAGGAAAAGGGTAGATGAGGAACTGACCACAAATTGAGAAAGAGAAGGAGAGAGAGAGAGAGAGAGAGCGAGGAGAGAGGGAAGAGGGGGGAAGGAGGGTAGGTGGTGGTGGGTGGACGAGAGGGAGGGTGAGAGGGAGTAGGGAGGGAGGAGGGAGGGAGAGAGGGGAAGGAGGGAGGGAGAGAGGGGAAGGAGGGAGGGAGAGAGGGGAAGGAGGAGGGAGAGAGGGAGGAGGGAGGGAGAGGGAGAGAGGGAGAGAGGGAGAGAGGGAGAGAGGGAGAGAGGGAGAGAGAGGGAGAGGGAGAGGAGAGAGGAGAGAGGGAGAGGGAGAGAGAGAGAGAGAGAGAGAGAGAGAGAGAGAGAGAGAGAGAGAGAGAGAGAGAGAGAGAGAGAGAGAGAGAGAGAGAGAGAGAGAGAGAGAGAGAGAGAGGAAGAAGAGAGAGAGAGAGAAGAGAGAAGAGAGAGAGAGAATAGAAAAGACAAAGAGAGAGAGAGAGAAAGAGAGAAAAACCAAGAACACAGGAGAGAGGAGGAGAAACAAAGAAATTCTATTTTGACAAAAGCCATTTCGACGTAAAATATATATTGTTTTCCTCCCTCAGTCAAGTTGCCGAAGGATATAAAAGTAAAAGTGATATTTCGAATGAAATCATGACCATGTTTAGTCACGTGAAAGAATAGAGGAAATTCTTATCCGTTTTAGCTTAAAGAAAGAAGTCGCGTCCGTTTCGAGAATATGGCCAATAAATCATCTATGTGTTTGATTCACGATTTTTCATAATGCGCGGCTATTGTGTCCGTGAATGTTCGTAAGTGTTCATAATTACGACCTTTCTTTTCCTAAATCAATATAGGTATATATATATGTATATATATATATATATATATATATATATATATATATATATATATATATATATATATATATATAGTAAATATGTATATATATATATATATATATATATATATATATATCACATATATCATATATACATACACACCCCCACAAACACACATATACATGTACACACATATATATATCATCATCATCACCACTGTAGTCATCGTTGCAATCAACATTATGATCATCAACCTCAGCTGAATCATCGCCATCATTATCCTCATCATTCTTCGAAATCGTCTCTTCACAACGGAAACGAACCCAACAAAGGCTCATTAAGATTCGAACCAGCTCGAAGCATTGAATCGAACCTTTTGAAGCGTCACGTGTGAGTGAACGAAAGCGCTGAGGGAAAATAGATAAATACAGCTGTTCTAGATGGATAATATACGTGTAAAAGATGAATGTGGAGAAGGGGTGTATAATTTAGAATAATTGTTGTGGAGTTATCAATCTTTTGGAGGGAATTTCTAGTCTTCGTGGCGCGAAATTTGCCATTGTTTTTAACCGAGTATAATTTCTGTACATTCCATATAAAGTTTCCGTTTCATTTTATGTATCTATAAAATGTTTATACATTTCTTAATTTTTGGTGAGAGATGATATTCATATCACGGAATACTTTGAAAAACCAGTCATTATTGGTTATAAATCACCGATCACTAGGTAATATTTATACAAAAATATGTAATCTCTATATTATTCTATACTTGAACATCCAGTTATTGTTAGCTACAAACCACCTATTACTAATCATCTCAAAATTTATTCATCAATTCTTCATCATTTTCCACTTAATCTGAAGAAACGAAAAAACCCAGAACGAAATCTTGATAAATGCATCGCGGTTAATCTGAGAAATCCTCGCCCCCCCCTTCCCCTTCCCCCTCCCCCCCCCCTCCCCCTAGACATCCTCCTAACGGAACTGTGATTCACGTCCTTGATACCTTAAAAAAAAAAGAAAAAAAAAAAAAACGATGTACATTGATTACGTGAGAGGAAATGGGGAATTTGAAATGGTTGTGCTTGTTTGTTCGAGAATCAGATGCATCTTGCGGTAATATCCTTGGAAGATGTAAGAGATAAGAGGTTTAAATAATACAAGAATGTAGGAATAATAACTTGATGTAGTTGACAACAGTACAACAAAATGCTAAAACTATAAAGAGTGCAGTAAAAAAAAAAATAAAATAAATAAATAAATAAATAAATAAATAATGTGTGTTCTACAAAATGATGAGATAACATACAATGAAATAAAAAATACTATGATTAATACAAAAAATATGAAATGGTAACTTCTGGAGAGTAGGAAACCCTCCGGGATATTTCTAATTCCCTGAAAAAAACAGTAATTCATCCGGTGGTTAAACATGCAAAAGAGATAATTAACAAAAACGATAAAAAAGGGAGACGAAATATATATCCATAAATACCCCACCGTTAACAACACAAGCAACCCTATAAAAAAGAGACAGGGTAAATCCAAACACTCAACCATTACCAATAACGCCGGAAACCCCATGAAAAGGAATTAGATACGTATATAAAACACAGATAACGTGATAGTGTTTTTTTTTCCTTTTTTTCCTTTTTTTTACGCGTGCGCACGTATCCCCTTCCATCCAGTCTCACGCGCTGAACAGACACTTACCCCCTCGCGTGAACACTCCGCTGAACAACTGAACACCCTCGAGGACGCCCATAACCTCGAACTTGCACACGGACAGGAAGTGATCATCGGCGAATATCCCGCCTCACCGCCCACGCTGCGCCGCCCACCCTTCGCCGCCCTTGAAGTTCTGCAGGAGTGTGGACCTTGGCTCCTCGACGTCTGGGAGGCGAGCGGAACCTATGGGCGGTTTTGGGGACACGCTCCGAGGCTTCTGGAAACCCCTCCGTCTTCTTCCTCCTTCCTCTCGCTTTTATTTTTCTTCTCTTTTTTCTGTCTCCTGTTATTTGTTATAGTTTCTTAGTTTTTTTTTTCGTTTTCCCGTTCTCTTTTTTGCCTTCTCATTTTCTTAAACTGTAGCTTCACTTCTGTCTCTATTCTTCTTTCCTCTTCATTTTTTCCCTATCCTGTTCTTTCTCTCCTCATTTTTCTCACCCTTTTCTTCTCTTCTCATTCCTTTCTTTCTTCTCTACTCTCTTCTCTCTTCCACATCTCATCCTCTCTCTCGCCGCTTCCTTGACGTAGCAACTGCCTTCGTCGTCGTCTCGAATCCTTGAATTTCGAAAAGTGCTTCATCGAATCCCTATGTCTCTAACAGCGGCTTCATCGAATCCTTGAACCTCGAACAATGGCTCAAACGAATCCCTTAGTTACGAACAGTGTTTCATTGAATCTCAACCAATGCTTCATTGAATCCTAAAGTTTCGAAAAGTGCTTCATCGAATCCTTGAATCTCGATCAGCGGCTCAAACGAATCCCTAAATTACGAAAAGTTTTATTGAATCTCGACCAATGCTTCATCGAATCCTAAAGTTTCGAAAAGTGCTTCACCGAATCCTTGAGTCTCGACCAGTGCCTTCGTCGAATCGCTGAAACATGAGTCACACTGAACGACTCTCCAGAAAGGATTGGCGAATCGCACGAGGTCATCCGAGATCGCAAAACACACGACGGGCGTTCACATGGAGGCGTTCACCCCCCCCCCCCCCAACCCCTAAGCTCGCCGCGTCTTCTGGGGCAAATACGATCGCAAAAAGGAGAGGACAAGGGAGGAGGGAGGATGGAAGGATGAGAGAAAGAGGGAGGAGGAGGAGAGAAAGAGGGAGGAGGAGGAGAGAAAGAAGGAGGATGAAAGGATGAAAGAAAAAGGAAGCGAGAAAGAGGGAGGAGAGGAGAGAAAAAAAGGAGGGGAGGAGAAAAAAGAGGAGGAGAGAGAAAGAGCGAGGAGGAGGGAGAAAAGTGAGGTGAAAAAGGGGAGGAGGGATATAAGAAAAAAGGAGGAGAGAAGAAAGAGGGAGGAGAGGGAGAAAAGATTGAGGGAGAAAGGAAGAGGTGGGAAGGGAGGAAGAGAAAGACAAAGGCAGAAGGAAGGTATTCTCTTTCTTCTTCCTCCTCTGCTCCATCACCTCTTTTCCTCCTCCCCACCACTCTTCCCTTTCTTCCTCCTCTCTCCTCCTTCCTCTTCTCTTTTTCCTCTCCTCTTCCCCTTTCTTCCTCATCTTCTCTCTCCCCCTTCCGTTCTTCTTCTTCTTCTTCTTTCCACTCCCCCTCCTCTTCTCCTCCTCTCCCTACTTCTTCTTCTTCTTCTTCCCTCTCCCCTTCCACCACTATCACTTCCTCCTTTTCTCCTCCTCCCCTTCCTCTTCTTCTTCTTTCCCCTCCTCCCTCTCCCACCTCCAAGGTCGAAGCATCCCCCCCCCCCCCCAAGGTCATGTCCTACCTCCCGCAACCTGTCTGTCATCCCTCACGCCTTTTGCTCCTCTGACGATGGCACTCTCCCCACTCCCCAGTCCCCCCCTCTTTCTCCACTCCTACCTCTCTCTCTACTCCACTCTCACTTCTCCCCAGTCCCCCTTATCTCTCCACTCTCACTCTCTCTCTACCACTCTCACCCTTTCTCCCAATCTCGCTTCTCCACTCTCACTGCTTTCTCTATTCCCACTCTCACTTCTCCCCACTCCCCCATTCTCTCCACTCCCACTGCTCTCTTTACTCCCACTCTCACTTATCCCAACTCAAATTCTCTCTCTTCCACTCTCATTCCCTTCTCCATCCCAGTCTTGCTTCCCCTCTGACTCCCACTCTCACTCCACCTCCCACTCTCACTACGCCCCCGACTTAGACTCCCACTTCCCCCCCCCATTTAAACTCCCCACGCTCACCCCTCCTACTCACCCAAACTCTCACTCATACTCCCTCTATTCCTCCTTTCCCCCACTCACTCCCCTCGTCCTCCCCCTGATTCCCATTTTCACTCCCGTTACTCTCACTCCCCCCACCCGTCCTCCAACTCCCCACCTCTCAACTCTCACTCCCTCTCCCCACCCCCACCCGTCCTCCAACTCCCACCCCCCACCCCACTCCCTCTATCAACTCTCACCCCTCTCCCCCACCCCCTACCCCACTCTCTCCCCACCCCTAACCCTCCTCCTCCCCACCCCTCAACTCTCACTCCTCTCCCACCCCCACCCCTCCTCTCCCCACCCCCAACTCTCACTCCCTCTCCCCACCCCTCACTCCCCCTCTCCCCACCCCCACCCGTCCCCAACTCCCCACCCCCTCAACTCTCACTCTCCCCCCCCCACCCCACCCCACTCCATCTCCCCCCCCACCCCACTCCCCCTTTCCCTTTATACGTCAGCAAAGATGTCATAAAGAAATACAACAATTGCGTCATGACATCATCTTGCGTTACTTTTAGTACTGTGGTGGTGACGTCGACCTGTTTGTTTGTTTGTTTTCGTTCGTTGTTTGCTCTGTTTTTGTTAGTTGTTTGCTTTGTTTTTCGTTTGTTGTTTGCTTTGTTTTGTGTTGTTTGCTTGTTTTTGTTGTTTGCTTTGTTTTCGTTAGTTGTCTTTTTGTTTTTCTTATCTATAGAGAAATAGATAAATATGATAATAGGTGAAAAAGATAACGGAGCCAGTAAACAAGAAATAAAAAAGGAATAGCAATAACACAAAAAAACACGAACCACCCCACAAAAAACGACACAAATACAAACCAAAAACACGAAAGAATAACAAAACACACACCACACACACACACAATGAACCCTACACCCCCCCCCCACCCCTATCCCACCACCCACTCTCAGACCCCCCCCCCCCACAAATACCACACGGAGGAGGAACCAAATAACAGAAAACCACGTAAGTACTTCCGCGCAAGTACTGTAAATACGGCTGGATTTCAAGGGCTTTCCCCCTTCCCCCTCCCCCCCTACTCCCCTTCTCCCTCCCCCCTACTCCCCTCCTCCCCTATTCCCCCTCCTCCCCCTATTCCCCTACCCCTCCTCCCCTCTATTCCCCTCCCTCCCCCCTCCGTGTGTACTCATCATCA
>NW_020868848.1:565471-573458 GCF_003789085.1 Penaeus vannamei
AGACAGAGACAGAGACAGAGACAGAGACAGAGACAGAGACAGAGACAGAGACAGAGACAGAGACAGAGACAGAGACAGAGACAGAGACAGAGACAGAGAGAGAGAAAAGAGGGAAACATTACAATCACTTCAGTTATACATTGCCAAATCGAACGAATAAGCCCCCCGAATTCCCCCCAAACACTCTGAACGACCCAACTGCCCAAACAGGCTATCTTTATGTAGTCTAGCTATCTCGAAGCCCCCCAGTGTCTTTGATCGCCCAACCCTCAAAGCACGCAAGGACGCCAGACGCACTCTTCAAAACGGTTTTTACAGCCTCTCTTCGTGACTCGTTTGCAAAGGCTGAAAATAATGGTTATATCCTGCCTGGGAGATGGTGATAATGGCGATGGTGGTGGTGGTGGAGATGATGGGAGGGTGGGAAAGGGGAGAGGGAGGGAGAGGGAGAGGAGAGGGAGGGAGAGGGAGAGGGAGAGGGAGAGGGAAGGGAGAGGGAGAGGGGAGAAGGGAGGAGAGGGAGAGGGAGAGGGAGAGGAGAGGGAGAAGGGAGAGGGAGAGGGAGAGGGAGAGGGAGAGGGAGAGGGAGAGGGAGAGGGGGGAAGGGGGAGGATTCGCCTGTGTGAATTGGCGTCGATGAGCAACACGTCATTAGTGGTTTCCAATTAGCGGGATTTCCTGATCTTGCTCGCTCCAAAACGCCGTCTTTTGTCTCGTCATGGCAATTAGGAAGCCTTGATGACGTAATTAAACTCCGCCCCTTTTTTTTTGCGTTGTCCTTCGTTCCTCTGCTTAGGTCTTAGGTCTATGCATGACACACGAAGGGCTTGTTAGCTGTAACTACCCGTATGTGATTGCGAGTTCGTGTGCGGACGAAACAGTTCTAAAGCGTGATACTCGAGGACCTTGTTTACACAATCAGCTGACGAAAGGGGTGGGAAGGGCATCTCCGGTTTATGTAACGGTGCTTGCAGTCTGTAAAATTACAATGATAGTTTTATCGTAGCTTTATCTTGTATATTCTGGAGAGCAGCGAGTCTTAGAGTGAAGTATACGTTTTTTGAGCTGTGAAATATTCCAAGGACTTTGTGAGTTTACTTTGGGTTACGTTTTGCGTGTCATTCATATAATCAGAACAGTGTTTCTCATACTTTTTTAACTTTGATTTCTGTTAATGTAATCTCGTCATTCTCGGTTACCCTTTACTGTTCTCGTTCAAACTCTTCGTGAAAAATCATATATCAAAAAGAAATTAAGGAGAAATGAATGTTTTGTACTCTCTTTTTATTCTAATGTCTGCAAGTTCTTATTGAATGTTTTATCATATAGAAATGGAATGAATGGAAACAACTTTTTTTTATTAAGTCACTGGCATTGCTTATCTTTCATCTGGTTTCCTCATCCAATCGGTCTCGACTTTTATTTATTTGTTTATCTATTTACCTATTTACCTATCTATCATCTTATGGAGGAATGTGAAGAAGCCTGATGCATGTAAACACGTGGAAATGGCAAGCAAGAAAACTGGGTTTCAATAACTTCTTAATATGGCTGATACATATATAAGTTTATAAGTATTAAGTTTGTTTAATTTCGTACCCTGGTTCACCTTGGTTCCATTTGAGAACCGGAGTGTTCGAATAGAGAGGAAAAGCGGGTTGAATGAAATGGAAATAAGATTAGGAAATGTATGCCAATTCAGCCCCGAGTAAATCTATCGTCCTTATATAAAAAAAAAAGAAAAAAAGAAAAAATGGGATAAAGTCAGTCCTGGGAGAAATTCCACCATTTTTTTCATTCATAGGCAAAACGACTTTTTCCCTGTTTTCCTTATTTTGAACTTGAAATTAAAGTGCATCTTGCAGTCTCATTTTACCCTCGTCTCTTATATAATAGAAGAACCTATTGTTGAAAATTAAAGCGACAGATTTTCTTTTCCTTTTAGATTTAATCAGTCAAGTCATAAAAAGTAATAAAAAAGAAAGAGAAAAAAAGGAAAATCAAAGAATCCAACTAACCTAGACACAACTAATAATACGAAAACAAAAACAAGGGAAAAGAAACAAAGAGAGAGAGAGAGAGAGAGAGAGAGAGAAGAAGAGAGAAGAGAGAAGGAGAGAGAGAGAGAGAGAGAGAGAGAGAGAGAGAGAGAGAGAGAGAGAGAGAGAGAGAGAGAGAGAGAGAGAGAAGAGAGAGAGAGAGAGAGAGAGAGAGAGAGAGAGAGAGAGAGAGAGAGAGAGAGAGAGAGAGAGAGAGAGAGAGAGAGAGAGAAGAGAGAGAGAAAGCGAAGAAAGAAACAGCGAAATAATAAATAAAGAAAGAAAGAGTAAGTAAGAAAGAAAGAGAGCTAGAGACAGACAAACAAATACCCCAACACAAGCACTCACCTGGGCATGAGGTCCCCGCCTGACACGACCTGGACACGGGGTTGAACACGAGGTTGGTGCCGCAGCGCTGGGAGAACCCCCGGCCGCCCCAACAGGACACATAGCGCTCACATGTCGTTGCGTCGGGGAAGTTGCCGAAGGGGGCGGCGCAGCGGGGGTCGATCGGCGACTGGGGGGGGGGGAAGAAGAGAAAAGGGAGGGTTAGATACAACAGATTTATTTATTTATTTTATTTATTTATTTATTTATTTTTAAGTGTATTGTATATGTATTCCGGAAGCATTGTTTTTTTCCTTTTTTTTTTTTATGCTTGGTATATATGTATACTGGGGTCGATCGGCGACCGGGGGGGAGAGAAAAGAAAAGGGAGAGTTAGATACAAAATTTTTTTTTTTTTTTTTTTTTTTTTTTTTTTTGTATTGTATATCCTCCTGGAAGCAATGTTTTTTTTTTTTCTCATTTTTTAATGTTTGATATATGTATACTGGGGTCGGATCGGGGACTGGGGTGGGTGGGGAAGAAAAGGATAGGAGGTGTTAGATATAATATATTTTTTTTCTTAAAGTGTATTGTATATGTATCCTGGAAGCATTGTGTTTTTTTTTTTATTATTCTTAGTATGTGTATACTGGAGAATGTTGGCGACTGCGTGTTGGGCGGGGGGGTAGATACAACTGAATCATCTTTTTTTTTTATGTACTGTATATGTAGTATTTTCGATGTATGAGAGTATATAATATATTAGAAAAAGACACACAAACAAAAGCAAGTAAACGCAACATACCAAATTATAGATATATACAAACGTATATGAACGTATGTATGTATCCCTATACGTAAAATACTAAATGAATAATATCCGCAAACCAACGCCTAATATTTCACTATACAGATGGAACTATACATACGGTCCCCTTACCTGTTAGCGTGGGTACGACCCAAGCAACTGTTTCTCTGTTTGTTGCACTTTTTAGACACTTTTTGTTTGTTTGTTTGTTTGTTTTTTTAGGTTGTCCACATCGTTGGGTTGTGTCACATTATTCAATAGGCTGCCGGTCCTGGGGGTTTCCTGTTTCTCTCATGTCTCTGTTTCTGCTGTTGTCTGGGCTACCTGTTCTCTTTTCCCTTGGCGCTTTCCCCGACAGGCTCCTTGCCCCTGCCGCTATTCTCCGGCTCCTTCGTCACACACTCTGTCTCTCTCTCGCGGCCACAATCGACTGACCTGTCCTGTCCTAGTCTGGATCTGTTGAAATATCGTCTGCTCATCATGAGTGGTAGGCGGCGCCTGTGAGAGCCTGACCCGCCCGGTATGTACGATCGATCAGTCCTCTCTAACCTCCGTCCTCCTCACCTTTATCACCACGCCGGTTATCTCAGTCTCTCTCCTCTCGTCTCCTGCCGTCCTTCTTCTCCAATCGCGTAGCCACCCGCCAAGAAGCAGCTCATGGCTCTATTTCTCTTACTGCTCGACGATCTGGATCTCCGTCCTCTCTTCTCTCTCTTCTCGCCTGTCTCTCTCTCTCTCACTCCCTCTCTGCATCATTCGCCGGCGAGCTTCTCTCTCTCTCTCTCTCTCCTCCTCTCGTCTCTTCCTCGCCATCTCTCTCGTCTGCCCTACCTCTCACTAGCATCTCTCAATCCTTCTCTCTCTCTCTCTCCCTCCGAATCAACTCTCCTAGTCCTCCTAACATCTCCCAAACCAAGGAACAAATATAAACAGAATCCCCCATCGAGAGAACAGAAGACCCAAAATAAAAAAAAAATATAATAAAAAATATCGAAACAAATCCACCCAATCAACAAACAACTAAAAAAAAACACATCCCAAACAACCCGAAGGAAAACCACAAAATGAAACAGAAGAACTTTAAACCTTCCGTCAGAGAGTTTGTACCCTAACTTACTACGAACAACAAGCCTTACGTAAGTCCTCCATCGGGGTACGGACTGTGTGTAAGGGCGCTCAGGTCCTGGACCAAAAGAAGTGGTCTCGCCTCTTTGGTTGCTTTGTTCGCCTGTCAATTATTTTACGTCACATTGATGAGAGGGAAGAGGAGGGATAGGAGTGTGTGTGGTATGTCGGAGAGGTTATACATTCTTCATATATGCAACATATATACGCACACAACACATGTACACACACATACACACACACACACACACACACACACACACCACACACACACACACACAACACACACAACACACACACACACACACATATAATATATATATATATATATATATATATTTTTTTTTTTTTTTTTTTTTTTTTATTCATATATATGAGAGTGTGAAAGAGTGATTAAGTGGGAAAAGTGAGACGGAGAGGAGAGAGAGAGAGAGAGAGAGGAGAGGAGAGAGAAGAGAGAGAGAGAGAGAGAGAGAGAGAGAGAGAGAGAGAGAGAGAGAGAAGAGAGAGAGAGAGAGAGAGAGAGAGAGAGAGAGAGAGAGAGAGAGAGAGAGAGAGAGAAGAGAGAGAGAGAGAGGAGAGAAGAGAGAGCGAGAGAGAGAGAGACAGACAGAGAGAAGAGAAGAAAGAAAGAGGAAAGAGAGAGAGAGAGAACGTGAAAAGAGACAGAGCGCGAGAAAATGACAGAAACAAATAGAAAATAGACAGAGAAAGAGACAGACAGACAGACCGAAATAAACAGAGACAAACAAAGCGAAGGAACCAACGATCCGGGTATCACCAGAGAGAGAGCCCCGAGAGACCCCGAGACCCCCAGAGAGCGCCCACCGATAGCGAGCCAGCGAGATGCTAAAGGAACGCAGGGACCCCTGCGCGCCCTCCACCCCCCCATTGACCATACCACCCCCCAACCCACCAACAGAGGCCACTCCAACCCACCGTCCACCACACTATGCCACTCCACCCTCCATCCCCGCCCACCCCCCCTCGCGCCCTTTGCACCCTCCACCCCCGCCCACCACCCAGCCCATCCACCACCCCACCCCCACCCCCACTTCCACTGCTCACCCCCACAACTCCCCCACCAGCCATCCTCCACTCAACCAACGACACTCCCGCCCACCTCCCCAGCCACCCCTTCCAGTCTAAAATGCAGCCGCACCCACCCACACCCCACTACCCACTCCAACTTTCCATACCACACTCCACCCCCAACCAGCCTCCCACCCACGGACAGGATACCAGCCCCACCCCACCGCACCCCCCACCCCTACCCCACCCACCCGGCCACCATCCACTCACCGCCCACACCACCACCTCGGAATCGCGTGGGACCAGGAGCGCTTGGCCTCTATCCGTTCCGCCTCCTTCAAGGATGCGCCCGCCGGGATAATCCCCAGCCTAATTTGCCGGACTGCCCATGGGGTACAATTGTGTGAGTTTGTCGGATTAGGAAGAGTTGATCTAAAATAATAATAAATAATAATATCATCTACAAGGATGTAAAAAAGGTAAAGAATGAATTTTGAATATCATTAAATGAAAGGAATAGAATAGAGTTTACATCTAATTGATAAACGAATAAATAAACTAAGTCAATAAACCAACAGAGATCATTATAGACACGAATTAATGAACTGGATAAGTATAAAATTTATAAAATTGTTAAAAAAAAAAAAATACAAACCTAAAGTAGATAATGAATGGCACAAAACAATAAACAGATAGAAAATGATATCAAACAAATGGAATAGATTAAAAACAAACGTCATTCGTATACCCCCATAATTAGAATTGATGATACCGAATACGGGACCCGTCATTCTATGAGTGATAAAGAACGTTGCAAGAAGGAACAAACGAAGAAAGAACAGAAACACACGAATATGCCAGTGGCCTTTCCGCTAATGCCCTCGAAGTAAAGCGAAAAAGGGCTTCGCATATCGTGTGTTTTCTGTTCTTCCCGTTCGTTGTTCCCGTTGAATTCTGTTCGCCATGAATTCCAAAAATAAAGAATCGTGACTTTTATCTCATCGGAAAACACGTGGCACAGTGGACACGAAAACTAGTGACAACGTTCGTGCGAAATAAACGGTTATTAGATCAAACGAGTTTATTCCTTCCAATAACTTCTAGGTATTTTTTTTATCGTACAACGGCGTTAGCAAGTATATTTCTTCTTTGTTAATATTACGTGTATTAAGTTGAATAGCTAACCTAAGGTACATAAGAGACAGGTAGCAGCACTTTCATTTATCCCAATCTGAAATTTACCTTTTCTCTAATAATAATAATTATTATTATGTTAATAATAAATAATGAATAATAATAATAAATAAAAATAATATGATAATAATGATAATAATAATTAATAATAATACGACATAAAGTGGAGAACCCGAAGAGAGAAAGAGAGTGTAAGGAGTAAAATGGAAATATTATCTTCTATATTCTGTCGGCAATTTATAGTATGGGACACCGTCATCAATAAGAAAAAGACGGTGGAGTTGTTAACTAGGATTTTAAAATCGCGAATTATATTTACAGGTACCTAAAAGATACCTCAGCTTGTATTAATTTTCCATTCGTCAGTATGTATACGTGAGAAAGAGAGAGAGAGAGAGAGAGAGAGAGTGAGAAGAGAGGAGGAGAGGAGAGAGGAGGAGAAGAGAGAGAGAGAGAGAGAAGAGAGAGAGAGAGAGATGAGCAGAAGAGAGGAGAGAGAGAGAGAGAGAGAGAGAGAGAGAGAGAGAGAGAGAGAGAGAGAGAGAGAGAGAGAGAGAGAGAGAGAGAGAGAGAGAGAAACAGAGAGAGAGAGAGAGAGAGAGAGAGAGAGAGAGAGAGAGAGAAGAGAGGAGAGAGACAGAGAGAGAGAGGAAGAGAAGAGAGAAGAGAGAGAGAAGAAGACAGAGAGAGAGAGAGACCAGACAGATAGTAGACAGACAAAGAGAGGAGAGAGAGAGAGAGAGGAGAAGAGAGAGAGACGAGAGAAGTGTGTGGTGTTGTGTGTGGGGTTGTGTGTGTGTGCTGTGTGTGATGTGTTGTGTGTGTGTGGTGTGTAGTGTGCTGTGTGGTGTGTGTCGTGTGTGTGGTGTGTGTGTTGTGTGGTGTGTGTGTGTGTGTGTGTGATGTGTGTGTGTGTGTGTGTGTGTGTGTGTGCGTGCGTGCGTGCCGTGCGTGCGTGCGTGCGTGCGTGCCGTGCGTTGCGCTGCGTTCGTGCGTGCGTAGCGTGCGTGGCGTGGCGTGCGTGCGTGCGTGCGTGCGTGCGTGACGTGCCTATGCTTGCGTGTGTGGTGTGCTGTGTGGTGACGTAAAAAAATAAACAAGAAACCCTCCAAACAATTGGCAGATCCGATCAAAATACGAATTTGTTCACTCTGCTTAAAAATCGCGCACCCAATTTCGAGGTGTGGAGGATTGGGGCAGGATCCTATAAATTCCCTAATAATTATTATTTAAGGAAATTAAAACAAAATGACGACTCTACTGCGTTGAAGGCCATTTTTTACTTAACTGATTGGCTTTCGTTATAAGAGCAGGGATTTCCTCTTTGTTTGTTTGTTTGTTTTTCTCTCTCTTGCTCCATCGTTCGCTGTCTCTTTTTCGTTTCTGCTCTCTCCCCCTTGCTCATACTCCTCCTCATTCTCTGGTCTCTTCCTGGTCTCTGTCTGTTGGTCTGTCTTGTCTG
>NW_020868848.1:573558-576058 GCF_003789085.1 Penaeus vannamei
TAATTATAATTAAATGCAGTATAATTTATTAATTATGTAATACTTATAATTATAATATATAATAATTATATATGATAATGATTAAGAATTATGATAACGGCAGTGACTCTAACAATAACAATAAAATACAGGGAAATACATAACAGAAAGAACATATTCATTCGAGGAAGAGAAAACGTTATATACCGGTAGTCTCTGGTCACGTGATGTTGCGTGGGCTGACTGTGAGCGCATAATATTGATTAATAATGAGTGTTATTACTGTATTTCTTCATACATTGCTGTGCTTTTCGTTTTTTTCTTTTTCTTGTTGTTGTGTTCATGTGTACGTGTTCAGGATTTTGTACATTTTGAGCATTGTATAACCCTGTGTGTATTTATGTTTTGTACTTTATTTTTTTCGGAAACTTTTTTTATTGAAGGTAGATTCGAGAAGAAAAAAACTATTGATTGAAAAGATTGAAAAGCTGAAAATAAAAAAAAAATTATTTTGTTTTGCTGCTTTAACATTTCCGTGTCAGCTCAGCGTAAATTGTATTTATGATTCAATGTGGATGCTCTTTTCAATCATATTTTTCCTTTCTAGTGATATTGTAATAGTTCGCAAACAAAATTACAATCTACAATAAACAAACAGACAACATCATCATCAACATCAACATCATCAACAACAATAACAATCAACAAGCAACAACATCATCAACATCAACAACAACATCATCATCAACAACATCAACAGCATCATCATCAACAACAACATCAACAACAACACGTGTACACAGATGAAATGAAACACGATACTAACGGAAGAAATATTAAACAGTGACATTTCAAGTCCTCGATTTTCCTACCTGATGATGAGTTCAATCTCTGCTCGAAACGTGGCATTTTAAATTCCTGCTTTAATATAGTTGCTCCAAATAGCGAAGAAAGTTCTTATCTTTAAAGTTCTTATCTTTAACACAGCAGAACACAACATAACACAGTGTTCATTGGAAAGGTAATAACGTGAGAGATGCTACACAATATTTTTCTTCTTCTCTGTTCTTGTGTAACGTGATATCCATAATCAACTTGTTTTGTTTTTTTCTGTTGGTGTATAACGAGAAAGACACTTCATAATCAACTCATTTTTCCGTTCTTGTATAAAATGACATTCAGTTATTAGTTTATTTTTTATGATCGTGTTTAACGAGAGAGATACTTCATAATCAACTCATTTTTTTACCGTTCTTTTATAATAAGACCTTCCATAATCTTTTTCTTATGTTCATTTGTGACGTGAAAGGTACTCGATAATACATATTTTATTCTTGTCGCACGGTATTATATCTCTTTTATGACCTATAAAACTAAGCTAATTGTTAATTAAACAGTGTTCGAACAACATCAACAACAAAGACTCAGATAAAAAAAAAAAAAAACAGATAAAAAAAATCTCTTCTACACTGGTAATGATTCATTTCAATACCCCCGCCACACCCCCTCCCTCCCCCTATCACCCACAATCCCCCCCCCCCCAAAAAAAAAAAGAGAAAAAATAAATCACTAATTAGTCAGCCCTTAATAACATTTTGGCTTGTTTTCAATATCAATTAACCAGGGGCTTCATTATTCCAAACAATCCTTCATTATTACCGTAACTCCCACACAGCGGCATTTGGTCCTCTATAGCGAGAGGTTTCGCTTTATCGGCCCAAAAGGTCATTAATATTCATCAAAATGACTCTCTTTATTCATCGTCAAAATTAAACTTTTTATTCGAGTGATTCTTCCTTCTGATCCTGCTTAATGGGGGTCGCTTTAGGGGTCAGGTCAATGGTTATCATCCTCATTAATGATGATGATGATATTGATAATGATTATCATTATTGCTGTTTTGTTATTGTTTCAGCTGTTGAGTTGTTGTTGTTATTATTATTATTCATTATTATTATTATTATTGGTGTTGTTGTTACCATTAACATTAACAATATTACTTATCTTCATAAATACCCTAATGGACTAATGATTAATTCTCTCCTTAACTGATTATTTATAATGAAGATGAAAAAATAATAATGATAATGAAAATGATAATAATAATGATAGTAATAAGGATAATGATAGTAATTATGATAATGATAGTAATGATAATAGTAATGGTAGTAATCATAATAATCATCAAAATAATAATAACAATAGTAAACATGATAGTAATGATAATGATACTAATAATGATATTATTAGTGATAACAAAACAGGAACAATGATAATGACAATAATGATAGTGATAATAATAATGATAATGATATTAGTAATAACAAAAGAACAATGATAATGATAATAATTATAATATGATAATAATAATGATGATAATGACAATAATAATAATGATACTACTACTAATGATAATAATAATAATGAATAGCTAACAACCACATACTAACCAGACAACAACCAACCAACCATTTATCAACAACTAACAACTAACAACTCCAAACTCCAAACAAACAACTAA
>NW_020868848.1:591058-593558 GCF_003789085.1 Penaeus vannamei
TGGGTGGGTGGGGGGAGGGTGGGTGGGGGTTGGGGGTGGGTGGGTGGGTGGGTGGGGTAGGGGACGGGGGTGCCACGTAGCAGTTGGCTCGGGTGTGGTGGGGGTGTGGGTGGGTGGGGTGTGGGTGGGTGGGGATGGGAGTGGGTGGGGTGGCGGGTGGGGTAGGGGGGACGGGGTGCCACGTAGCAGTTGGCTCGGTGTGGGTGGAGGTGGGTGGTGGGGGTGGGTGGGGTGGGGTTGGGTGGGGATGGGTAGGTGGTGGATGGGTGGGTGGGTGTGTGGGTGGATGTGGATGGATGGGGTGGGGTAGGGTGTGGGTAGGGGTGAGGATGGGGATGGGGGTGTGGGTGGATGTGTGTGTGTGTGTGTGTGTGTTTGAGTGTAGAATATCTCTCGATTTATACTTTTTTAGGGGGTAGGAGAATATTTTTTTCCATATTGAAAGTGACAAATTATTACCATTATTATCATCACCTTACTATTATCATCATTATTATTTGTTTTTTTTTTCGTTATTTCCTTTACTGAGTGATAGTGGTTTATACATATTTTTATCGGTCATTCTTATTATTTCTAATTATCTATTCATTGCCAGTGATTAATACAAAGCTTTATTTTTTTATCATGTTGCAGGCAGTATGATACGATTATGCAATAATAGTTGTTATTTACAATTAATATTAGTATTATTGTTGTTGTTGTTTGTTGTTGTTATTGTTGTTTTGTTGTTATTATTGTTGTTGTTATTGTTGTTATTATTGTTGTTATTGTTGTTACTGATGTTGTTTTGTTGTTGTTATTGTTGTTGTTTTGTTGCTGTTATTGTCATCGTTGTTGTTCGTCATTATTGTTTCTATAATCATTATATTGATAATGTTTTTACTACTGTCATCCTACGACTACAGCACTTACACATGATCTGCTGTAGATTGTACTGCTACTCATATATATTGTCATGATAATCGCAATTACAGATATGAGTATTATTGTTATTATCATTACTCTATTATTATCACTATTATACTCATCATAATGATGATAACATCAATAACAATAATGAAAATAATAATGATAATATTTTTATTATCAATTATCTTTATCTTTAGTATTTTTGTTCTTGTTATTATTATTATTATTATTATCATCAATATCATTATTACTATCATTATAATCATCATTATTGTTATTATCATTATCATAAGCATTATCTTCATAACGATAATAATATCAATAATGAATAATCTCTTCGTTATCATTATTATTATCATTCTTATCATCATCATTGTTATTATTATTATCATTATTGCTATTGCTATTGTTATTATGATTATCATCATTATCATTATTGTCATTATCATTATCATTATTATTATTGGTATTATTATCGCTGTTGTTGTGTACTGTTACTGATTATTATTATTATCGTTATTATTATTTTATTATAACAATTATTTTAATCATTACTTTTATTATCACTGTAATGATGAAAATAATCATTATTATTGTTACTATCATCATCGTCACCATCATAATTATCATCGTCATCATCTTTTTTATATCATCATTATTATTTGATGTTTTCATACCATTCGGTCGCGGTTAAAGCCTGAAAAAATAAACCAAAAAAGTCAGGAATTTTACCGCCATGCCACATGAGGAAAGTTTTCTTGAAAATCTGCTATGTGTGTGTAAAATGTACGCTGTCTGGTTTTTTAATTTTTCTTTTTCTTCTTTTCTTGTTCATATATTTACGTTTATCTCGTTTATTTTTTCAATGTATTTTTATTTATTTTTCTTTGTCTCTTTTTATCGTCTGAAGTTTTCGAGGAGTTGATGGAAAATTCCTAGACTCAATGAAAATGAACGAAAGACATCTATAGATTTTTGTTTTGTTTTGTCTTTTATCTCTTTTATCCGTTTCGTAGTTTGAGAAAATGGTTCTAAGCAAATGGACGTAAATGTGGAAAAAGTGTTTATGTGATAAAAAAATCCTGTTTCTTCATCATTTCATTGGTATTTTCAATTTGTTTTATATTTTCGGATTATGATAGTTTCTTGTAAACAGCTGAGAGCTGTAATTTCATATTCTAAAAGGACATTTAAGGTCGAGTAATACTTGAAAAAAAAAGCAAACATATATAATCAAGTAAAATCTTTAATTGGTATTTTCAATTTGTTTATATTTTCGGATTATGATAGTTTCTTGTAAATATCTGAGAGCTGTAGTTTCATATTCTAAAAGGACGACATTTAAGGTCGAGTAATACTTGAAAAAAAAAATTTATAATTAAGTAAAATCTTTAACAAATAATACGACTTTTCCATTAAACTCGTATAAAGATATAAGAACCGGGACTGTATAACAAGGCTAATAACAAAACATACAGTGGGTGTTATATAAGTCCCTAAAACGCCAACATCCACAAGCCGAACAAAAATAAAAGAAAAATGAGGCTCCTCCTTTGTATACACCCACGAGGAAACTTCAACAAAACCACCT
>NW_020868848.1:599315-606815 GCF_003789085.1 Penaeus vannamei
TGAGTCATATCTCTATCACTCTCGCCTGTATATTATCTCAATTAACGTTCCTACTAATCTCCTCCTCTCTACATCTGCCGTAATTCCCCATGACGTCCCTACTCTCTCTATTACTCTCTCTCGCCGATATAAGTACTCATGACGTCATATCTCTCTCTCATCTCCCTATACAGCGATCATACCACTCCGGATCGTCACATCTGCACTCTCTCACCGGAGTATCATTCAAATTCTTACCCGATTATCTCTCTCACTTCTTGGCTCTCTCGTCCTACTGAGCTCCATTACCTTTCTCTTTACCACTCATCTCTCTCCCTCATCCGACTTATCTATCATTCTCTCTCTCGACGTCTCATACGCTCCTCGCTGTTGTCCAGTCTCGATCAATACTGTCTCTCTTCATGCACAGTTACTCCACGCTCACGCCGGGACATCTCAAAATCGCTCGATTTCTTCCTGCCTCTTGCTTCACAATCTCTTCATTCCATTTCCCCCTCGCCCCCCTCTGCCCCCCTCTCCTCCCCGTTCACTTAAATAAGTGTGAAATGGATGGCTTAATAATGATCATTTAATACTCGTAGATTGAAGTACCGGTGAGAAAATGGCGTTGTTTGTTTTCGTCTGTTTAGCTCCTTATCGATCGCTCTATCTGCTTACTCGTCCGTTTATCAATCAGTGTTTATTGTCATTTAATTTATGCTATGGCACATACATGCACACACACACACACACACACACAAAGACATACACAAAAACAAGCGCACACACACATACACAGACACACACAGACAGTTACACAGCACGGCAGACATACACACAAACACTAAACATAAACACACATGCACACACTCGCATCACACATTTACACGCCGATAGTTACATGGAAGAAGACAAAAGGAGATCTGAAAAAAACCTTTTCCGGTATCCGAACCTCTTAAATTCGACCCAGGAACATTCACCTATAAACACCTTAACACGGAGAAAACGTTACTAGATCTATTGTCCTCATCTAAGTTACTATTCGGGTCTGTTATTCCGCAGTGTATTATAAGTATATAGTGTACTGTGTCTATATACGTGTGTATGTGCATGAAGGGGTGTATATAGAAAGGATTGAAACTTTTGAACAGTGTACTGCTAATAAAGACTAGTTAAAAGGCCACTTGTTTAGGATTATATGAACATACGATCAACTGTCTAAATAAATTTATTTACGAGAGAGTTAAAAACAAGACAACCTTTTTGAACAATAATTTGGTATCAGGCATATTATTAGGTATTACATATATAAAGATAACTGTCTAAATGATTTTTAAAAAATAAAATGTCAGTTAAAAATACTAAAGGAACAGAAAAAAAGTTTTACAGGTAATTAACCATCAATACTAACCAAATGAGATTACCTTGGCATATAATCTAAAGTTAGCATACTGGGTTATACATACATACACATACATACATACATACACACACACACACACACACACACACACACACAGACATATATATATATATATATATATATATTATATATATATATATATATATTATATATATAGAGAGAGAGAGAGAGAGAGAGAGAGAGAGAGAGAGGAGAGAGAGAGAGAGAGAGAGAGAGAGAGAGAGAGAGAGAGAGAGAATTTGAAAATTTTGCCAGGATTAGTGTTTCTTTAAATTCTCAGTCATCAAGATATTAACATTCCAACCTCTTAGAGTAGATAAATCTTCTTTTATTCAAAGACAGGTACTCCAGATCCCACATCTCTTTAGAGAAATTAATATTAGTAATACCAATAACAGTAATAATGATGATAATAATAGTCATAATGATAACAACAATAATAGCAATAATAACGACATTAATAACAACAACAATATTGATTATTGCAATAATCATCGTCATTGTTATCATTATCAAATCCATTATCATTGCAATCTTTCATCATCGCCATCATCACCACACTATCATCACCATCATCATCACCCTTATCACCCTTATCATCACCATCATCATCACCAGCGGAGGAGGAGGCCAATCGCCGTCCGGGAAACCCAAGGAGATCAAGGCAGCTGCGTCTCCCAAGGCTGGGTCGGGACGCTGTTGCTGGAGGGGAAGACGAGCGCCCGCGAGGTGCATTGCATCTACATGATATATATGTATATGAATATATATATATATATATATATATATATATAATATATATATATATATATATATATATATATTATGTATATACGTATGTATATATATATATACATCTATATGTATATATGTATGTATTATACATATGTGTATATATGCATATATACATATAAATGTGTGTGTGTGTGTGTGTGTGTGTGTGTGTGTGTGTGTGTGGTGTGTGTGTGTGTGTGTGTGTGTGTGTGTGTGTGTGTGTGTGTGTGTGTGTGTGTGCGTGTGTGTGTGTGTGTGTGCGTGTTAAACATTTATTCTTTTATATATATATGGACAGGCAGACAGATAGCTACTGGCAGGTAAACATTACTACTATTGAGCAACGTTGCCCTCCCATTAGCCTGCGTCATCCTCCGTCGTGATTTCCTCCTCACCAAATACCGTTTCAATTGGCGAATTTACAATCAGTCAATCCATTGCATGCGGAAGCAATCATTTCACCCACTGGCTAATCCCCGGAAGGAAATCACCCAATCAAGCAAGCCAATCCAGATCCACGGAACAACCAAACAACCAAACAACCCAATCCACGCCAACATCCGAATCAACCGCGAGATTCAAATTATCCCAAGCGCTCAACCGACCGAGAAAATCGAATGGCCAATCGCTCAGGCAACCGACCGATCCATCTTCCCCAAAACAAACAAAATCACACCCGTATAAAAATACAAAAAAAAACAAACAAAGTCCCGCTCAAAAAAAAATACGCAAACATCAAATAAACGCCCTCGAAATAATAATGATAATAATAATAATAATAACAATAATATAATAACAATAATAATAATAATAATAATAATAATAATAATAATAATAATAAATAAAACACAACAAACAAGCAAACACCCCCGACAAAACACAAACAATCAGACATCCCCGCCACCAAACAAACAAACAAGCACGCAAACAAAGCAGCGAACTCACCTGCGCTTGGAGGCCGCCCGTCAGTGCAAGCAGGATGAGAGGGGCGGCAAGGAGGCGCGGCGCCGACTTCCTCCTCCGTCCTTGCTTCTCCATGACCTCTTGGGGCCGACAGCGCTTTCCTGCAGGGCTGATAAGGTGGCGGAGAGGGGTGGGCGTGGGGGTGGTATTCTTTCTATTTTCGAATGTGTAGTCTTCGTGGGTGAGTTTTTTTGTTGTTTTTTTGTTCTGGTCTTGTTTCTTGGGGATTTGAGGATTGTTTTCTTGTTTTTTCTTTTTGTTTTGATTTTTCTTTCTTGTAATTTTAAAGGATTGAGCTCTTTTGTTGTTGTATATGAAACCTTTCTTTTTCTTTTTCTTCTTTTCACTTTATTTCTTCTCTTGTGCGGATTTCAGAAAGACTCCAAGAGGGTTTTTCCTGTTAGATAAGCCTTATCTACACTTCCTTTTTGGCGCTATTAAGGGTTTGTCTCCACTTCTTTTTTACACGATTTTAAGCCTTATATCTTCCTCACGTTCCACACTCACCAGGCTTTTCATTATGACTTTCCTTTATTTGTTTATCTCGTTGATTCATTCACTGTTTCACTGAACCGGTTGTGCTCGAAACAACGTATCGTTTTGGTTCACTTCTGTAATTATTTATATATTTTTTTTCGGTTAAGAGAGAAGAAAAATAATTTACATTCTAGTTGAGAGAAAGGATATCTGTTGCGGTTGGGAGAAAGGTTTTGTATTTCTTTGTTATGGGCTTTGTCGATGTTCTACGAAATTTGATATCGTTATCACTCCTAGCTATCATAGTTATCCTCAATATCATTATCATTAGACTATTATTTCCTTTCCGGAGATAATATGCTTATTCTTTATCTTTTTATTTTCTTTCTTTTTCTTGCCGTGGTTCATAACTCCTCCCATTTTAAATCACCTCGACATTTTATCGAGTAACAAGTCAAATCATTTTATTCCCTTGCGACATTTCTCTTGGAAAATTAATTCTTAAAAGACCCTCACACTTCAAGCAATTAAAAATACACCTTAAAAAAATATATATGCATTCGCGACGGCCATTTATAACGGTATGCCTTTACATTTTTCGAAATTCAGAGGTGATTTCAAGGCTGCGTTAAGTACGTATCCATTTTTTTTTTCTCATTTACTTCCGTCTTCCTGAGTATTTCCGTTTTCTATGCGGTCGGCTCAGTCCCTCCCTCGCTAAAACCACATCGTCTCTAATCATTCTTAATTTCTCTTCTACTAATTCCCTTTTATGTAACATCCTTTATCACATTACCTAAATAAAATATTTATAAAACAGAGACGGATATAAAAGTAAACATTTAAACTAAGGGGCGTTAAACGAGGCATGACAACAGAAATGTTAACAAGGAAGTCGCGACGAGTGTGTGTGTGTGTGTGCGTGCGTGTGACGAGTCGAGTTAGCGTCAATGACATTACGTAAAATTCTGCGGGTCACGCCCTTGTTGGGTCGAAGGTCATGCGCCTGGCTTTGGGTTTTTGCTTCCCTTGACCCTCGAAGCTGACCAACGATGCCGCTTTTTCCCTAGGTTTGTTGTTATTTACGTTTGTGTGTTGTTTTTTGTGTCGGGATGTTGGTGGTGGTAGGGGGGGGTGAGAGGTTAGTTTGATAAATGTGATTATTTATCTATCTATTCATCTAAGATTTTTTTTTTTTTTTTTTTTTTAGTTTGCTATGAAAGAGAACGAAAAGGATGTTATAAAAATAGCGGTATGAATACCTATTTGGTATATAATGTACTTTCGAATTACATACGATTCAACCCAAACAACACACACACACACACACACCACACACACACACACACACACCACACACACACACACACACACACACACACACACACACACACACACACAGACCATGTCTTGAACACCGAATACAGACTGGCGACACTAGTCCTAACACGGGGTTATTGATAACCTATCACATAAATCAATCGTTAGACAGATGTGCTAATGCTTCTCGGTTGCGGTTCGTGGGTCTACCTGGTCAGAATGTTAACACACACTTTACACGTACATGTATACATACGTGTGTACGTATATCTACCTATACGTGTAACTGCATGTCTTACTAGTGGTTACGTGTCTATTCATTTTGTTAAATCTAAATAGATAATGTATGAGTGTATTTTTGATGAACATTTCTCTCGACACGCCCAAACACAGGCGAACCCGCACATACACACAAATATAACTTTCATAGATACCTGTTTACACTTTGCTAGTTATTTTCTTCACATTTCTCCATGTCACAAAATCATAAAATATAATAAACTATTCATATAAACTCTAAACTTTACTTTTTCGTATCTATACGTTTTTTTCTTTTGTTTTTCTTTTCTATTTTCAAGTTAGCACTTCACTTCACTTGGCAATATAAAGACTTCACACTTCAAAATAAACACGCTTCTTGCTTCTAAATCCTTTACGCATGTACTTCATCTCGCAACAAAAAACGAGAAATTCCTGAAGTCAAACTATATGTAACTTGGTTTCCAACACCCTTGTATCTATGCACGGAAAGAGATTCGCACATATGGACAAAGGATCGGAATCTGTTAAGTAGTTGTTGATGCTCTTCGCAGCGACACACGTGATCCGCATGTCCAAGCTGGCTGCGCGAGGTGTAAACACGAAGGGAAAATGTGTTTAGGAATTAAAGCTACTTCCCCTCTTCTGACAGATATTATGCGCAACTTCAACAATGAGATACCTTACATACACACACTAACGTAACACGCATAAACACACACACACACACACACACACCAGTGGAAGGGCGGGTTTATATGTCTGTGTTTGTGTATGCTTATCATTACTATTATTTTCGTGTACGCGTATACTACTAGAGAGACAAACACACACACACACACACACACACACACACACACACACACACACACACACACACACACACACACACACACACACACACACATATATATATATATATATATATATATATATATATATATATATATATATATATATATATATTTATATACATACATACATACAACATAAATATATATATATATATGTGTGTGTGTGTGTGTGTGTGTGTGTGTGTGTGTGTGTGTGTGTGTGTGTGTGTGTGTGTTTGTGTTTGTTTGTGTGCGTGTGTGTGTGTGTATGTATAAATTATAAGTACCACTAGCAAGCCTTATTTTGTAAGACAACACCGAACGCAAAAACGAAGCCAACCTCCAAGAAATATTTCACGGGCCGTCGTGAGAACCACACAATAAGAGAAAAAAAGGGAGGGGCAGGGAAGGGGCAGGGAGAGTAGGGGAGGGGAGGGGAGGAGTGAAGGGGAAGGTAGGACGGGAGGCGGGGTTAGCACATACCGGAAGGATGCGTTCCGGAAGTAGGATGAAGATGGGGAGGGAAGGTAAGCAGAGGCAGGGCGGCGGGGGGGCAGCCCGGTTTTAAGGGATTTTCTCAACATCATCAAAGAATGTGTCTAAAATGCAACTTTAACCTTTTTATGCATTACTTTGTTTTTGTTTTTAGGCAGAACGAGTTTCGACTTCTCAGCTCACGCGATAATGAAATTCATGTCCGTTTTTTTTCCTCGATTTTCCTTAGATATAAATACGTTTAGAGAAATGTTATAGTGGGGTGTCTATAGAACACAAGAGCTATCCTGCAGACACGAAGGAGTCCCTGGCTGGTTACCGACGAGGTGGGTGTCCGTCAAAGCGCATTCTCGGAGCCTCGGCGCACCCAAGGCCCGACAGGTACTCAAAAGGAAACTCGACAGGTACTTAGATGGAACGCAGACACGAGGGAACACTCCCTTCTTCTCCCCTGGAAATTCCTATCTCCCTATTCTCCCTTTCTTTCGTATTTCTCTCTTCTCCCTTTCTTTCCTATCTCCCTCTCCTCCCTTTCTTTCCCATCTCCCTCTCCTCCCTTTCTTCCCATCCCCTCCCTTCCCTTCCCATCCCGCTCCCCTCCTCCCTTTAGTTCGTGGTCCGGCGACTTGCTAGAGGCTCCCCACCCCCCTCCTCTCCCCTCCTCCCCCCACCATGCACCGCCGCGACCTTGGATCGGCTACTTGTTTTTGTCGCTTGCCAACAACCTCTTAAAGCCCGTGTTTCCTCGAGGATCACTCAGTCCAGATCTCATGACCAAATTGCTATCTCGACGCGAACAGATAGCGATTATAAAACGAAAATGGATAAAAGAATAAATGACTGCATACTGATATTTTTTCTGTTCTTTTTTGTTGCGTAGGATGAGCGAGAGTGCGGGCGTGTGTGTGTGTGTGCAGCCAGGGCGTTCACTAAGTCGATCTAGATTCAAGCGAAGGTCTGATCCTATCCTTGAGAGAC
>NW_020868848.1:621815-631815 GCF_003789085.1 Penaeus vannamei
TCACTATATTACTATTAGTTCCACTACTATTACTCTTACTACTGCTACTATTTATATTTATATACACTATTCTACTACCACTTCTACTACTCTTACTACTATACTGCTTGTAGCCAACGTCTTGTTCTCAACTATATAGATCTAAACTGTGAATTATTCTCATATGATGATTGGATTGAGTCATCTTGAAATTAATTTTAATAGCTACTATGTTCCTAAACTTGACATTGATTACTTATTTTTCGATATACAAATTTGTCAGCTTAACTGTTTTCACATCTTACAGTTTTATTTCATAAGAATGTTTTACTTTTGCTTCGAAACAGAGAAATAAAATAAAGAAAATAGATAAATAAATAGATGTATTAATTCTCCTCTTTGCCCCCATCACCGAAATTCAACTTAGATTCACGAGTATATTTACAATTTATATGGACGAATATGTCAACGTATTTATATATTTGTAAATGTACAAGCCTTTTGGTATTAACAAGCTTCGTTTTTTTCACATATCTAAGAGTACAGTATATTACTTTTTCATTTCTATATGCTTAGGAGTTTTCCCATATATTTAAGATTATATATTTCCCATATATCTAAGCGTATAATTGTCCCTATTTTCTCTCATATTCTCAAACGGCATGACACATATTTCGTACAAACTCGTGACCTTTAACTCCGGGTGACATAAAGGCGAACACATGTGCTTCTCAGGTGTTTCTGTCTGTCACGTGTCTCGCCTGAACACCTGCGTGACCTTTCATGGCCAAGGGACCGCAGCTCAAAGGGATATCTTCCTTTATGCGGTGTGTGACAATTAAGTATATTTAGTGGTTTGATAAATAGGTAGAGAGAGGATAGAAGAGAGAGTATGATAGTATGTGAGGGAGAGGGAGAGAGGGAGAGAGGAGAGAGGAGAGAGAGAAGAGAGAGAAGAGTGAGTGAGAGAGAGAAAGAGAGAGAAGAGAAAGAGAGAAAGAGAAAAGAGAAAAGAGAGAGAGAGAGAGAGAGAGAGAGAGAGAGAATATATACTATGTATTGCATTCCCCAATTCATTCGAATCATTTCCATTGAATTCATTAATGATAATGTTTTATGCAAATCTCACTAAAACCCTCAATGTCCTTGAGTCTTTATTAGTACCATAAATGCACTTCATTCTTGTCATACTTTGAAAATAAGAAGTAAAAACATACGAGTAAAAAATAGAGATAAATGCAAATACAAAATATAAAGAAGAGCAAAGTACAAAATTCAAAGTTCAAATTCATCATCATAAAACACAAGATGAAATAAGCACAAACAAAACGTCTCTATATTTTCGTGTCAACATGGAAACTACACACTAAAATAAACTTAAAACTAGACACATATACAAAATCAATGATATTCGAAGACAGTTCATTCTCCTTAAAAACCAAAACGAAAAATATCAAACGTCACATTACGTCATATCTAAAACAAATTCATTAAGAAAATTAATAGCAATATCCAAAGAATAAAACGTACATTATAAGTCAGCTCTACTAAATCATTAATTCTTATTATAAATTCTAACTTAAATTAAAACGTTTTACCACGTGACCTCAATTAATCACGTGCGTAAAACTAAATTAACCGAAATTAGAGAAAAAAAATGTAATAAAACCGGTACTTGTGAAAAGATAAAATGACCCAATTGCCAAAAGCGTAATTGGAAAGTATGGAATCCATTAACTGAAAAAATTAACTGAAGAAATTAGAAAAGAAAACGCAATATTTTCATAAAACTGGGATGGTTACATAAAAAATAGGTCTGTATTGTACAAAAATAAATATTGGATTTTGTCACTTACAGGTCTACAGTTTAAAGTACATGCATGAGGAAATTATTTATATGCAATGCATACGGCTTAAACCTACGATGAATAGGAAAATGAGGAAGAGAAAGGATAAGAGCAAGAATGAAAATAAGAAGAGGAATAATAAGAAAAAAAAGGAAAATAATAATAATGGGATTATGAATAAAAAAGAAGCAAATGGAGGGGAAAAAGAGAAAGACAAAGAAAAAGACACGAAGAAAAAGGAGAGAAGAGAAAAAGGGAAAATAAGTCGAATAATAGAAGAAAAAAGAAGGGCGAAGAAAAAAAGAAGAAAGAGGCGAAGTAAGCAACCACTAGAGCCTAGAACCTGAGCCTCTTCTTGGCGCTCCTGCCGCCGTGCCTGGGCTTCCTAGCCCCGAACTGCCTGACGCGGCCGTGGGAGATGACCTTCCTGGAGAGCTTCGGACTGCTCGGGGGCGCCTTCCGGTGGAGGTGGCCAGGGTCGCTGTTTGGCCCCGGCCGGAAGGAGTGGCCGAGGATCCAGGAAGGAGTTCTCACGTTGAAGGCGAGGCTCACGGGATGTGCAGGAGTGTCGGAAATCTTTCTCACCTCCTTGTCTATGCGAGCGGTTCCTCTCGCCCTCTTGGTCCTGGTCTCCGTCTCCTCGAATTCGATGGCTGTCCTGAACTTTCTTTTGGAATCATTCGAGGCGAGTTCTTTGGGCAGAGGCGAGATCTCCTCGATCATCTCCAGGATACTAGAGGCGTCATGAAGTTTGGGGGAGCCAAGGAGGACGTAGGAAGCGAGTAAGTCTATCTCCCTCTCCTGAGCCGGATCCTTCGGTGGGCTTCCTCTAGCTGCTGAGTAGCTCTGCTGCATGTTTCTGTGCTGCTGCACGGTTGAGGTTTTGCTGGCGTGCCCCCGTGTAAATGCTGAGGCGTGTCGTGTTGGTTTCTCTTTATCAGGTAGGTGTTTGGTTTTAAGAACACGTCCTGCGTGTCTGGCCCCATGTCGCTCAGGTACTCACTGATTCGGGGGCTATTAAGCTCGCTTGATGATTCCCCTCCGCTAAAACCTATGTTTAAAGGATTTTTCTGAACAGAACCCTTCCTTTCCTTCTTCTTACATGCTTGCGGATGAAGTTTATCCAAAACTTTGCTGAAACTTCCTTCGCCCGACGTCTGGATTCCTGTGTATTTCAGAAACCATGGTACCGGGACAGTGAACAACATCTCAGTCACCCGGCCGTCGTCTTGCTCCAAAAGGCAGACCAGAAAGATGGAAGCTAAAGTACTTTCTCCTACGCGATGTCTGGCATCCAGGCGAACACAGATCATATTCTCTGTCCCTGTTACCTTACGACATGTCCATCCCTCGTCATTGTGAGAGTGGGGAGTGTGAGGCACTTCCTCATCTCTGCCTCCAGTAGACTTAAGGTCTGAGGAAGGAAGACAGTGACTGGACCCTTCTGTCCCTGTTCCGGAATAAGCGTCTGGTGGCTTTGCTTTGGGCGCCCACGAGAAGGAGGGAGTCAGAGGCGGGGTGAGGTTGAGGATGGGCATGTGTCTCCCAAGGGGGTCGGTCGGACGGGACGGGATCAGCGAGGACGCGAAACTCGGTATGATGTAGGAGTCGTCATGGACATCCACGTCGTCCCTGGAGGTGTCTTGCCTAGCCTGGGGGGTGAAGCAAAGCTCCTGTGATAGGTTGTCTCCCACGGGTTGACCATCACCTTGTTGAATGTCAGTTTTACCTCCTATCTCTGCAACGTTCCCAATCCATTTATAACCATCATTAGCCGCTTTGTCCGAGATGATACTGACACTCTGAGAAAGGGCAGACGAAGCTTCTTCGCTGCTGTTTGTGCATGCAGCTGAAGACTCTGTTCTGACTTTCACCTCTTTCTGCGTCTGGCCCTGTCCAAGTGAAGGGAAACCCCCGTCCATCTCGTTCATTTGATACAGCATCTCGTCTTCATAGCTCCATATGGTTCTCTGACTCCCTGCATCGACCGAATTGTGTTTGTTGGTCTTTTCGCTTACGAAGCTATCGAGGGAGATGAAATGGTGGCCACCCTTGCACGGCGACGTCTGCTGAATGATGTGCTCTATGATGTACCTCTGCATTCCGTTCGCATTCGGAGGCAGAGGCTTCATCACGGCCACCACGGGCCTTTCTTCAGCGGGTTCGACGTCCTTGCAAAAAGCTTCAGGATCTCTGTTCTCTGAGTCTTCCAGTCCGCGAGGAGAACAATTTCCTGGACCGGATACCGGAAAGGCAAGGCAGTCAGGAGCAGCATTTCCTCCCTCACACCCACTACTTACCTTTCGCGTTAATGTTGCCTTATCCTGCTTGGAGTGTTGATCTGAAGGGGATATCGTATCATCCCCGTCTGTCTGATCGTCGCAGTCGTCGAAGGGGTTCAGTCCGCTTATGTCTAGTGTGAAATCACAGGCGATGCTGCCGGGCTTCTTAACGTTTGGGCGGCTCTCATTTGTGTGCTGGAAGTGTGCCTTATCTTGGATGGGAGCGCTTTCATTCCCACACTCGACTTCACCCTTGGAGTTATCCCCTCGCTTAACTTTATCCTCACGTGCATTTTCCTTCTCCTTCACCACTTCCTCCTTCTCTTCCATTCCCTCCACCTCCCCCTCCAAAACCTTTTCTTCCTCTTCCTTCTCCTCCTCCTCCAAAACTTCTTCTTCCTCCCAAGACCCAAACAAGACATCCTGTGAATCGCAGGATCGAAAGACCACCTCTTCCTCCTTCCTATTTTCCTCTTCTTCCTTTTTCTCCTCCTCCACCATCACCTCAAAAAGATCCCCGGACACAAGCCCCTCACTTTCTTCCGGAGTCCCTTCAGCCGCTGCCACCACCTGGGGCTCTTCGGCCTCCTCTCCCCGCGGCGGCCCCATGACATACTCCACCTCGGCGTCACTCAAGTACGCTTCGCACTGCTCACTTGTCGCCTCCTCGTGATCTGCAAGAGGCGTCGGAGGGTTACGAGCTTACAAAATAAATGAATAAATGAAAATAAAAATCATATATATAATATATATATATATATATAATATATATATATATATATATATACATATATATATATAATAATGATAAGAAGAATGATATAAATAAAAAATGTTTAATGTTAAAAATCGTGTGCATGTTAAAAAAATCGTGTTCATTTTTGCATGTTAAAAAAATCGTGTTTTTGCATGTTATGTCTGTCATTCTTGTCTTTATCTATTGTTAGTTATGATTTTTTTTATAAACATTATTTTTATTATCTTAGACTCATATTTTGAGTTTTCTAATTATTTACGTTAACTTACATCATGTTTGGGTTTATAATTATGCCATATTTATTACATAATTTTCGTACTTATAACAAGCGTAAAACATTATGTTCATTCTTAACACGCGCATTAGGGGGAAAATATGATAAAAGGACGAGAGAGAAAAAAGAAAACGAAATGGGTATAATAATGATGATAAAAATACGAATAGTATATACCATTCCAATTAAAATTATATAAAAATGAGCAAATTTACCTTTTTGCGGACCCTTGCCAGATGCTCCTCGTCCGTGATGCGTAACTTCAAGGGCGCCTGTGTTTCGTGCCGGCGAGGCTGAAGCTGAAGTTGCAAAGGAAGTTGAAGCTGAAGCTGTTCTTAAAATTGAAGCTGGTGATGATTCTGAAGTCGAAATGGAAGCTGAATCTGGAGCTAAAGTGATAGAGGAAGTTGGAACTGAACCTGAGTCGGAAGTTGATGCTACTTTTGAGATGAGAGACTACTTTGGAGTTGATTCTGAAGTTGAAATTGAAGTTGGAACTGAATCTTTTTCTAAAATTGAAGCTGGTGATGATTCTGAAGTCGAAATTGAAGCTGAAGCTGATCCAGGAGTTGAAGGGCTAGAGGACGTTGGAACTGAACCTGAACCGGAAGTTGATGCTACATTTAGAGCTGATTTTGAAGTTGAAATTGAAGCTGAAGCTAAAAGTCCGTCTGGTCCTTCGGCGATCTTCCTTGTCAGTTTTCGCAGTCGACGGCTCGCCTTGCCCTGAAAGAATATGAGGGCGGTGGTGATGATGATGGATGATGGTGATGGATGATGGTGATGATTATAATGATGATGGTGATGATGATGATGGTGATGATTATAATGATGATGATGATGGTGATGATTATGATGATGGTGATGATGACATGAGATGATGAATGATGATGATGATGCAATATGAACATTATAACAATGGTGACGAAGATGAAGTGAAGATGACCATGATGAATATGAACATGAAGAAGAATATAGAGATGGTGAAGATGGAAAGAAAAGAAAGAATACGAAATATGGAAGAAAGAACAGAGAGAGTAACACAAGAACTTGATTTGTGCAATATGACAAAAAAGAAAGTAGACGACTTTGCAACTGAGTCATAAACGTGATGACGTAATACTAGAAAAAACTTCTTTGTCCACAACATTAATGCATTAAGATAAATCAGTCATGTATGCTTATTAGATCCAATATTTCAATCAGGTGATGAAAAATTGCAATGAAAATTGAATGAGGACATCTGTTGAACTTTAAAGAAATTACGTCTCAGTTTCTTACAAATATGCTACGGATATTAATAGAGAAGGGGGAGGTGATTGAATGAGTGAGAGAGAGTGATATAGATAGATAAAGAGAGTGCGATTGATAGAGAGAAAAAGGGAAAGGAGAGAGAGAGTGGGGGAAAGGAGAGAAAGAGAGAGGGAAAGAAGAGAGAGAGAGAGGGAAATGAGAGCGAGAGAGAAAGGAGAGAGAGAGAGAGAGAGAGAGAGAGAGAGAGAGGAGAGAGAGACACACACACACACACACACACACAACACACACACACACATACACACACACACAATAGATCAACACGTAGACAGTCAGAGAAAGACAGGCATACAGACACAAATCAACAGACAGACAAACCAAGAAAGACCAACACATAAACATAAAACAGGCAGACAACCAGAGAGACAAAGAGACCCCATCAGCCCCCAGACACAGAGGGACTAACAGCCAGGCAGAGGAACGGTGAAACCAACAGACAAACACGCGAGAGGATCCTGCGAGCGAACTGCCCGGGATCCCCAGGCGCACTGACTCACCCTCTTCGCGCAGGTGGCGTCGGGCGGAAGAGGCTCACCTGCCGCCTCCACCAAGTCGCAGATCTGAGTGAGAATGAATGGAGTGGATGAGTATATAGATAAATAGTAGAACATGAAAACGAAGAGTTTATTTTGTATTTTGCAGACACATACGCACCAATATCTGTCTATATATATATACATATATGTATCTTCCTTTCTATCTACTTACATAAATACATATATGTGTGTGTGTGTGTGTGTGTGTGTGTGGTGTGTGTGTGTGTGTGTGTGTGTGTGTGTGTGTGTGTGTGTGTGTGTGCATATATTTAGACATTGCACCTTGAGAAGCTGCTGCAGAGTGACCTTCTTCAGGATGGATTTCAGCCTTATTCTCCCCGCGTCGACGGCCTTACGGACGCTCTTGACCGCCTCCCGGAGTCCCGTGCCTGCAGCCGGAGAAGCCGCGACGTCGAGGACCTTGGGGATGTTCCGACGCCTCAACCTTTTCCCGTCGTCGCGATTCCCTCCTGCGCCGCCTACGCCCGCCCCCCTCGCCCTCTCCCCAAGTATGGCGTTGAGGGCACGTCGCACCTGCCGCCTCGCCTCCTGCCTCCTGCCGTGGGCGTGGGCGGGGAGCAGCGAGAGCCAGGCGGCGGCGACGGCGAGGCTGCCCCACCATCGCGCCCGCAGAGGGTATGGCTCCAGGGCCTCGCCGACCGCCCTCTGCGGCTGCGTCCGGGGCGGGGGGCGCACTGCACAGGCTATGATCGGGGAAGATCTTCATTGTGCGAATAAGTATGACAAGAGAATGAGAAACACCAAAAAAAAAAAAAAAAAAAAAAAAAAAAAAAAAAAAAATATATATATATATATATATATATATATATATATATATATATATATAATGAAAAATATACAATTAGAACCAGGAAGTACACTATAAAAAAATGCTTAAACACAACACTCGAACTACAAGAACTTAAGTATCCTGCCTAGAATTGACCCACAGCCCATAGGTCCCCCCCAGCGGCCCCACCCCCAGTGCAATGCCCTTTAACTTGCAACACCTTTCCACCTTAGGCCTACCCCCTCTGCGACCTGCAATGCAAACTAGACCCACTGACCCATGGTTCCACAGTTCCACAGGCCACAGCTCACACTTTTCCCTCCTCCCCACAAAGTTCAGTGAACCGCCTCCCACCCTCCAACAACTTGCTCTAAACTTCATCAGGACCTGAACCCACCACTTTGGCTTGCAGTGCAATTTATATCGAATTATATCCCTCGGTACAACGGCCTACGATTCACAGTCCTCCCCCCCTCTCGCCCCTCCCCTAGTACAGCGCACCCCACCCCCCACCCCATCTCTTAAGCCTGCGTCAGTATCCTCCAGTACCCGGTGACCTGCAGTGCAAACTAGACCCAAAGTCCCACACAAGCCACGTCTCCTCTCTTTCTACACTGCAATCTCTCCCTATAACAACCTGCAACATCCTTCGCAGCCACCCCCACCCCACCTTCCCAAACACAGCGTAGCTCCCCAAATCCTGCAATATCCTGCAACCGTACTTGAACCACTTCTCCGCCACATCTACTTCTCTCCAAGGACATTGCACCATCCTTCTCCCACAACTCTATATCCTGCAACATCCTGCAACCGTACCTGGACCACGTCTCCGCTTCTCCCAGGGCAGTGCACCCTCCCTCTCCCCAACCTATATCCTACAACATCCCTGGAACATCCCCTCCCGCCCCCCACCTTTCCCCAATCCTGCAACATTCTGCAACACCCTACACCAGTACCTGAACCACCTCTCTGCCACCTGGATTTGCCACGAGGGACCTGCACCCCCGCACCACCTGAGACGCTCCAGCACTCTCACGGCCCACCCGGAACCACCTGCAAGAAAATCGGTCAGTCACACCACCTGAACTTAAGAACCTCTGTCTCCTTCTAAGGTGGTGAGTACATTAAACAAAATTTGTGTCTATCAGCGTCTATTCCAAGATGTAAACACATTAGGATTTCTTATTGATATATGTGTATGAACAGATGATAATCTCTCTACAGACAATAGTTATATATGTATCACTTACAGTCTTTCTTAAACTACATCACATTTACCTGCATGCAATAAATAAAAAAGTTCATGTCTATTCCAAGACGTAAACTAATAGAAGAATTTCTAATTGATTCCTGTGTTCCTGTGTAGGTGATAAATGTACTAAAAGCAACATCTAGGTATATGTAAAATCTGTCATAAGACCTTCATTCATTCCGAACTAATTTTCCTACATATTTGTTTATATTTTGCATTTTTCTGAACAAAGGACATACGTTTGATTCCTACGTTTCTATTTCATTCGGGGTTTGAAGACAGAGAGACAAGACAAACGAGCACAGAAAAAAAAACGATTTTTTCTAACTTACACAGATTTAGAAATCAGACTCAATATCTCAAGAACAGTATTTTTTTATACGGTATATATTCATCATAAAAATGGCAAGTAAATCCTACATCCAGACCTAAATTATCCATTTTTCGCCCATTATTTGGTGTCAATGGAGGCCGCTCGTGCTCAAGGGGTTAATGCCTTTTCTTTGAGATTAGAAACAAACAAAAATAAATATGAGTAAGCTAAGTGATCCATCCTTTACTCATCCTTCTAAGACTCACACTCAAACAAAAGGACAGAATTCACACTAAAAGAAACCATTGTCAGGTAAAATAAACCAAAGCAATTATAACGATAACAAGAATGATAATGGCAAGACTAACAATAATAATAACAATGATAGTAAAATCGTAACAATAATAATAATGATAATAACAATAGTACTGATAACAGCAATAGTACTGATAACAGCAATAGCAATAACGATAATAACAATAACAATAATAGTAAAATGATAATAATAATAATAATAATAATAATAATAATAATAATAATAATAACAACAATAATGATAACAACAACAACAATAATGACAATAAAACACCATTACACAGCAGACTAATATTCAGGTTCGACGAGGATGGGATTCGAACCCACGCAGGGAGACCCTA
>NW_020868848.1:656815-661815 GCF_003789085.1 Penaeus vannamei
GTTTTGTCTTTGTTTTTGTATTGTTTTGCGTTGTGTTTTTGTGTTGTATTTTGCGTTGTATTTTTGGATTGTGTATTGCATTGCATTTTTGTATTTTGTTTTGTTTGCTTTGTTTTTTTCATTGTATTTTGTATTGTATTGTTTTGTTGTTGTTTTGTTCTATATTGTAGCATTGCTTTTTTCTAGTTTGTTCCGTTTTGTTCCGTTTAATTTCGTTTTGATTGGCTTAGTTCAGTTCAGTGCGATGTGCGATGATCAAGCCTCGCCCCGGGTGTTTCAGCTGGTTAGGACGGTCTAAACTGACTTAAACTCACTAAGCTTACATTAGTGTGTGGTCGCTCCTCTGTAGATAGTGTAATAGGGGAGGGTAAAAAAAAAAAAAAAAAAAAAAAAAAAAAAAAAAAAAAAAAAAATATATATATATATATATATATATATATATATATATATATATATATATATAATATATATATATATATACATATAACAAAATTTCTTTTAGAATGAATGATGTTTCCTTTATCGTGTGTTGCTCGCATTTCAGTAAATAGTGTAACAGGGAGGCATTAGTGAAAATATATATAATAAAATTCTTTGTAGATAGTGTAACAGGGTGACATCAACGAATATATATATATATATATATATATATATATATATATATTTATATATATATATAATATTATATATATATATATATATTGTATGTATGTGTGTTTTATGTGCACGTATGTATGTGTGTGTGTGTGACAAAATTCCTTTAAAAATGAAAATTATCTACTTTACTGAAAGTGCTCGCACCTCTATAGATAGTGTACCAGGGTGTCATCAGTGAACATATATTATATATATATATATATATATATATATATATATATATATATATATATATATATATATATATATATATAACAGAATTCCTTCATGAAGATATGCTTATATTATGGCGTGTGGCCGTATATGGTGTACCAGGGTGGTATCCGACTCGCCACAGTACTTGCAACTCCTGTCAATAACTGTCATGGCGTTAGTAACTTGTCATACACAGTGATATCCTACCAGATGAGTGACTTGGGTTCCTTATAGTTGGGGAAATGCGGTGTTTTGTTTTGTTTTGTTTTTTTCTTTAGTTTTTTTTCTCTTTTTGTTTGTCCCCTTATTGCGGTTTTCTTGTTCATTTTTTTTTTTTTTACTATTTTTTTCTTTTCTTCCTGCCTTCCTTTGTCTCTTTCTCATCCTTCCTTCTTGATTAATAGTAATAATAATGATTGATAATGATAACAATGACGATAATAGTAATAATAATAAAAATAGAGATAATAATAATAATTATAAATAAGATTATAATAATGATGATTATTATAATTTTACCCACAATAATAACAATGATAACATATAATAATGACAATAACAAAGAAGGTAATAGCATTAACAATAAAGATGATCAAAGTGACAATTAAACCGTTGATAACTCTATGATAACTATAATATCAACCCAATCCCGACAAAACTGCAAAACCTACACCACCCCCGACAAGTCTATAAAACTTCCACCAACCCCGACAAAACTGCAAAACCTACACCAACCCCGACAAAACTGCAAAACCTACACCAACCCCGACAAGTCTATAAAACTTCCACCAACCCCGACAAAACTGCAAAACCTACACGACAAAACTGCAAAAACCTACACCACCCCCGACAAGTCTATAAAACCACCAACCCCGACAAAACTGCGACAAAACCGTAAAACCTACACCAACCCCGACAAAACTCTAACACCCAAACCAATCCCGCAAACACCAAGCAATGGGAAGGAACCACGAGCTTCGACAACAGTACTTCCTTTACGGTGACGAAGGGAAACACGGACTTAACCGCCGGCAGCGTCCTCTCGTTGGAATTCCTGTACAGGTAAGTTGGCGGAATGATGAACTGTATTCATGTTGACAAATGTATGTTGACAAATGTACGTATTCATGTGACAAGTACAACAAATGTACGTATTCATGTTGACAAATGTACATGTACAATGTACGTATTCATGTTGACCAAATTGTACGTATTCATGTTGACAAACGTGTACGTACGTATCATGTTTGTACCATGTTGACCAATGTACGTATTCATGTTGACAATGTACGTATTCATGTTGACAATGTACGTATTTCATGTTGACAATTCATGTTGACAAATGTACGTATTCATGTTGACAAATGTACGTATTCATGTTGACAAATGTACGTATTCATGTTGACAAATTCAACAAATGTAGTGACAAATGTACAAATGTACGTAATGTACGTATTCATGTGTACGTATTCATGTTGAAATGTACGTATTCATGTTGACCCATGTTGACCAATGTACGTATTCACGTGACAAATGTACGTAATCATTCAAATGTACGTATTCATGTTGACAATGTACGTATTCAGCGTATTCATGTTGACAAATTCATGTGACCGTACAAATCAGAGAGACTATTTCAGATACATCTCTTGTTTTGTGAAGATATTCATGCTCATTCATACCTTTCTACAAAGTTGGAGAAAATTAGAATTATATCATTACTTGTTAAGCTAGTGGTGGGAGAATCTGGAGAATCTACATCGGAAAGATTACTCACTTTATGCTATGTTTTGGATAATGAATAGATATGATATTTGGAATGATTATGTTGTGAGATTTTGTTTTTTCTATCTATTATTATTATTTTTTTATTATTATTATTATTTATTTTATTTTTTTTTTTTTTTAGGTACGAAGCTGTGGCTCCGACGCCCATCGTTACGTCGGTTTATCTGAACGGCGAGGAAGTGTGCTTCAGCCAAGGTAAGAATGAAGCTGTGAATTGAGTTAATGCCTTAGAGAAAGTGGAAATGAATGAATGAATTATTGAAGGAAAAAGTTGGTGTGTGCTTTCGGTAGGAAGAAAAGAACGAGTAAAGCATGAATGAAGTATGGATGGGTGTCTTAGCCAAAGTACTTCGAAAGATATGAAGATGTTATCTTATAAGCGATACATTGGCGTTGATGAAAATGTTCAGAATGATTTGATAAAGAAATAGAAAATAATGCCTTAAGGTCCATTTTCATCCGTTTATCAAGGAGGCTTTGAAAATGTTACTTGTAGAGGCTGATACTTTGACCCTTCCAATGGTACCCCTCACCCCCCTTCCTAATGGTACCCCTTCACCCCCCTTCCAATGGTACCCCTTGTGCCCCTCACCCCTTCCAATGGTACCCCTCACCCCCCCAATGGGTACCCCTTCACCCCTCACCCCCCCTTCCCAATGGTGGTGGTCCCTTCCCCCCTTCCCAATGGGTGCCCCTCACCCCCCCACCCACTTCCTAATGGTGCCCCCCCCTTCCCAAATGGTGCCTCACCCCCCTTCAATGAGACCCCTTCCAATGGTACCCCTACCCCTCCTTCCCTGTCCGGTGGCCCCTCACACGACCACTGTGCCTCACTTAAATGGCGTTTCTGTACAAAATGGCGTTTTGGATCACTTTCAACTGCCCATTGGTCCTTTCAATAATGGCTCTTTAACCTTTCAAATTGACGGCTTTTCGACGTTTCCAATGTCGTAAAACTCTCAGATCCTAAAGCCGGGTTATTGCGTGTAATGACATAAATTGCCTTGGAATATCCTCACTGGCCCCTTTCCACGAACCCTGAAATAAAACCGAAATTCAAAGGCTACAGCTGTGGTTTTCAGTAATTTGAGGTCCTTACCCTCCCCTCCCACCCTCCCTACCCACCTTCCTTCCCCCTCCCCCGCCCTCCACCTTCTTTGGTTTCCATAACACGTAATGATTGATCCACGTTTGCTCTCCCTTCGTTTTCAATTTGGTTTCGTATTTTTTACTTTAATTTTCAGTGCGCACGGGATGCCGGGGGAGGGGGGGGGTGGGGGTGGGGGGTAATAACATATATTACTAACTGATCAGCGTGAGTTTTGAATGAGAGTTCTGTACTTGTATGTTCTTAATGGCTCAAAAAGTGTTACCAAAGTGCCACGAGTTCTGAGTTGTAAATACAGCCAAGAAAACGAAGAAAAGAAGACGAAGGAGACAAAGACGAAGAAGAAAAAGAAGTGAAAAGAATAAGAAAACGAAAACAAACGAAGAGGGAAAAGATGTAAACGGGAAAAAAATCATAAAATGCATTGCTACATCAGTGGTTGTCATGTCATTACCGGGTTTTCATGGTAGTAGACAGAAAATATTTGCTATGTCTTATACGCTGTTTTACAATGCATTAAATATGCTAGCCTTTTCCCACAGCGGAAAACATTTTTGTAACGTCTTTATCTTTTTTTCTTTTCTTTTCTTTTTCTTTTTTTTTCAATGGGAAACCTCTCATCTATCGTCGAGAATGGATTCCTTGTCGTGTTTTTTTTAATTATGCTTCGCTATAATGTAAAAAACAGAGTACCACCGTAAAGGAAATTACAAAATAGTGAACCCTTCTCTATAATAGCAATGCAAAGTCTTATAAATCTAAGCTAATTACACATATTACTCAATACCATTGTCCCCATTTATCAACAGAGTTATCCTTCAAATCAACTCATTGTCTCGCTATCTTGTACCCTGCTCCCTTTTGTATATTCTATGCCTTTATCAGAATTACATACATAAGGAATATACAAGTTAGTCGACTACAATAAATAAGATACTTAGTCAATCACTATCACACTCTTTTCATTCCAACAGCACCGACCCTGCCTACGACCAGTCCACGACCAGATACGACCCCCGCTACAACGACTCAAGTGACTGGTTAGTGGGATACTGCCAGTGATATATTTTTTTCTGTTTGGCTATAAATGAAATGCACAGTTTTCTCTTCTTTCTGTCTGATTTGATTTTTGACTGTTCATGTAAATGCATGGTTATTATACGGGGAAGATCGATACAGGAACTGAATTGTTAGATCTATTTCATTTCTTTTATCTCTGGAAACATATTACTTGCTCCATTTATGAATGTAA
>NW_020868848.1:666815-674315 GCF_003789085.1 Penaeus vannamei
GCTGCCCTGGCTGCCGCCTCCATTCTCTTCAAAGATTCCAACCCTGCATATTCTGCCGAATGTCTTCAACACTCTAGGGAGCTTTACGATTTTGCCAATAATTTCAGAGGAGACTACGACGCTACAATCCCTGGTGTTTCTGAATTCTATGCCAGCTATGGCTACTACGACGAATTAGCTTGGGCTGCTGCCTGGCTTTACCGTGCCACAGGTGAGACTAGCTACCTAACGGCAGCCAAGACACATTTTCAGCAACTTTCAACAACTCCTTGGGAGTTTTCTTGGGCTGATAAGACCCCTGGAGTGCAGGTATTACTGGCACAACTAGCCGACGAAGTCGATAAAGCCACATATGTGAATCATTTGACCAACTTCTGCAACGACATCATAGACAACAGGCAAAGGACACCCAGGGATTGGTGTACCTGAGTCAGTGGGGCTCCCTCCGATATGCAGCTAACGCAGTCTTCATTTGTCTAAGAGCTGCAGACTTGGGCATCAACCCTGAGAAATATCGAGAGTTTGGCAAGCAACAGATCCACTACATGTTGGGCGACACTGGACGGAGCTATGTGGTTGGTTTTGGCGTGAACCCTCCGCAGCGGCCACATCACGCCAGCAGCTCGTGTAAACCAGCTCCAGCAACGTGTGACTGGTCAGACTTCCATTCGCCGGATCCTAACCCTCACGTGCTGTACGGAGCCTTGGTGGGAGGCCCTGACGCCAACGACTGGTATGAGGACAAGCGCGAAGACTATGTCAAGAATGAAGTTGCCACAGACTACAACGCAGGGTTCCAATCTGCTGTAGCTGCTCTCCGCTCCCTCACGGACTGTGGCGGAGTGACAGCTGCACCAACAACAGCAGCTCCCACCCCAGCACCCACCTCGGTTCCCACTCCCGCACCCACTTCAGCACCAACCACACCGAACACAGGCGGAGGAAGTGGCAGCTGCTTCCGATTTGCGAAAGCCAACAGTTGGAGCGGGAACTATGATGGAACATTGTACGTGACTATCCCCACTGATGTAGGGTCTTGGAGCATCGACCTTCAGTTATCATCATCTGTGAACAATTTCCAGGTCAGTATGAATTTTGCAAATTTACAATTGCTTAAGAATGGGAGAACTGTAGATTTATTTTTCCTTTAAATACTGGGTTTTCATTGATTCAACCTGATTTACTTCATTCAACAATATAGATTTTCAATTTTAATACATTTATCTATATAGGTAGCTTACCGGTATTGAATATGAATAAGCATGTGTTCATATATATATATATATATATATATATATATATGTGTGTGGTGTGTGTGTTGTGTGTGTGTGTGTGTGTGTGTGTGTGTGTGTGTGTGTGTGTGAGTAGGGCATGCACACAGCTAATAGATCTGGTTGGTCATATTAATTTATTACTGATCTAATTACAAATGAATAAAGATGTAGACATGAAATGTTAGATATTTTGTGAAGATAAAATATCTTTTATTAGTTATTTACAAACACGTTTGGACAAGCTGAAATATAGATTTACTTTAGAATATGAGTGATATACGACAACAATGTAGACACGAAAGAGACCAAAAGTATTGGGGAATGCCAGCGGTATGTCGCCGTCTCAAAAAGGAGGAAAACCATAAACAATGATTGATTTTGAGAGTGCAAAAAAAGAAAATGCGTTTATATACTAATTACTCCGTTTCATCCTTCCCTCTTTTGGGCACCGAAGGCGTGGACAGCGAACGTGGCACCCACTTCTGGCACCTCCATCACGCTCACCAACAAAAACTACAATGGAGTCCAAACTGCTGGCGCAACGCTTGAGCTAGGCATCTTGGTAACTTTCTCGGGACCTACTCCAGCCATCACGGCCGCGACTTTCAATGGTGAAATGCTTACAGGTTGTGGAGCTACCTCAGCTCCTTCCACCCCAGCTCCAACCCCGGCTCCAACCCCAGCCTCGACTCCAGAGAGTACTGTGAACCCTGGAACTGGTAACTAAGTGATGATATTTCTCTTCATATACTTCCTTTTCCTGGGCTTTTGCCACATCTTTTTATGCGTAATGTATATCGACAAATATGAAGAACTAATGACTCGCCCATAAGGATTTGCAATGAGGGTAATGTAAGCCTTCCGCACAAGATTTTCAATAAAGGATAGTTTAAAACTAATCAAGAGAGGTCAGCGCGATTCCTGAAGAGTATACATACTTTCGATACCGAAATTAAGTCGTTGGAAAATTTACTGTTTATCTGATATTTTCGTTACAGAAGAACCTAGTACCCAAGCACCAGGCTCTGGGTGCGTTGCTCCTGGGACAAGCTATGACTATGATGAAGTTCTTCACAAGTCCCTCCTGTTTTACGAAGCTCAGCGATCTGGAGATCTGCCAGCTTCACAGCGTGTCACCTGGCGTAAGGACTCTGCCCTGGGCGACGCCAAGGACAGTGTGACCAACGTTCAGCTTGACCTAACAGGAGGATATTATGATGGTTAGACTTCATCAGTTACACACAAAAAAATATTACTCTACTGCGGGTACAGTCATTACAAGCAAGTCTATATAGCATTGAGAAATTACTATTTCTGCACTATTAATCTATATGTGATTTATTTTGAAACAGCTGGCGATTATGGCAAATTTGGATATCCAATGTCAAGTATGACAACAGTGTTGGCATGGGGAGCCATCGACTACGGCGCTGCCTATATACAAGCAGGTAATTCAGTAAGCAACGCTACACTGTAATATCAAGTGAATGTTTATCACATGATGACTATTTAGAAATCTTTGCCATATTTTGAACAAGTTTTATAACTAATTCAACTGATTTCAGGGGAAATGCCGTACATGAAGGAGGCCGTCAAGTGGGCCACAGACTATTTCCTTAAGGCACACGTGAGTCCTACTGTTGTATGGCCAAGTAGGTAATGGTCAGCTTGACCATGCTTTTTGGGGCCGTCCAGAGGACATGACCATGGACAGACCAGCCTACAAAATCACGGAAGCAAATCCCGGATCTGACTTGGTGGCCGAGACTTCTGCTGCCCTGGCTGCCGCCTCCATTCTCTTCAAAGATTCCAACCTGCATATTCTGCCGAATGTCTTCAACACTCTAGGGAGCTTTACGATTTTGCCAATAATTTCAGAGGAGACTACGACGCTACAATCCCTGGTGTTTCTGAATTCTATGCCAGCTATGGCTACTACGACGAATTAGCTTGGGCTGCTGCCTGGCTTTACCGTGCCACAGGTGAGACTAGCTACCTAACGGCAGCCAAGACACATTTTCAGCAACTTTCAACAACTCCTTGGGAGTTTTCTTGGGCTGATAAGACCCCTGGAGTGCAGGTATTACTGGCACAACTAGCCGACGAAGTCGATAAAGCCACATATGTGAATCATTTGACCAACTTCTGCAACGACATCATAGACAACAGGCAAAGGACACCCAAGGGATTGGTGTACCTGAGTCAGTGGGGCTCCCTCCGATATGCAGCTAACGCAGTCTTCATTTGTCTAAGAGCTGCAGACTTGGGCATCAACCCTGAGAAATATCGAGAGTTTGGCAAGCAACAGATCCACTACATGTTGGGCGACACTGGACGGAGTTATGTGGTTGGTTTTGGCGTGAACCCTCCACAGCGGCCACATCACGCCAGCAGCTCGTGTAAACCAGCTCCAGCAACGTGTGACTGGTCAGACTTCCATTCGCCGGATCCTAACCCTCACGTGCTGTACGGAGCCTTGGTGGGAGGCCCTGACGCCAACGACTGGTATGAGGACAAGCGCGAAGACTATGTCAAGAATGAAGTTGCCACAGACTACAACGCAGGGTTCCAATCTGCTGTAGCTGCTCTCCGCTTCCACACGGACTGTGGCGGAGTGACAGCTGCACCAACAACAGCAGCTCCCACCCCAGCACCTACCCCTGTACCCACTTCTACACCAACCCCACCTCCAACACCAGAACCTACTGCAAACCCAGGAACTGGTAACTAAAATGACTATGTATTTGCTGTATTTGACGTGTATTATGTTTCTTCCTACAGTTTACATATTATAGTAATACCTGTAGAAATAGTTACATTGTATATGTAAAAAACTAAAGGTCCATGATATAAATTGACTTCAAAAATACTGAACTACACATCTAATTTACTGATATTTTTACCATAAATGCTGGTTTAGAATTTTCACGAAATTGGAACACGGATACTTGAGTATGGTATTGTAGTAAGGACTTTAAGTTTCCTGTCATCAAATTACAGCATGAGCTAAATGTGGAAGAACACGTATTTGTTAAATGAAATATTCCCCACAGAGGAACCCAGTACCCAAGCACCTGGCTCTGGGTGCGTTGCTCCTGGGACAAGCTATGACTATGATGAAGTTCTTCACAAGTCCCTCCTGTTTTACGAAGCTCAGCGATCTGGAGATCTGCCAGCTTCACAGCGTGTCACCTGGCGTAAGGACTCTGCCCTGGGCGACGCCAAGGACAGTGTGACCAACGTTCAGCTTGACCTAACAGGAGGATATTATGATGGTTAGACTTCATCAGTTACACAAAAAAAATATTACTCTACTGCGGGTACAGTCATTACAAGCAAGTCTATATAGCATTGAGAAATTACTATTTCTGCACTATTAATCTATATGTGATTTATTTTGAAACAGCTGGCGATTATGGCAAATTTGGATATCCAATGTCAAGTATGACAACAGTGTTGGCATGGGGAGCCATCGACTACGGCGCTGCCTATATACAAGCAGGTAATTCAGTAAGCAACGCTACACTGTAATATCAAGTGAATGTTTATCACATGATGACTATTTAGAAATCTTTGCCATATTTTGAACAAGTTTAATAACTAATTCAACTGATTTCAGGGGAAATGCCGTACATGAAGGAGGCCGTCAAGTGGGCCACAGACTATTTCCTTAAGGCACACGTGAGTCCTACTGTGTTGTATGGCCAAGTAGGTAATGGTCAGCTTGACCATGCTTTTTGGGGCCGTCCAGAGGACATGACCATGGACAGACCAGCCTACAAAATCACGGAAGCAAATCCCGGATCTGACTTGGTGGCCGAGACTTCTGCTGCCCTGGCTGCCGCCTCCATTCTCTTCAAAGATTCCAACCCTGCATATTCTGCCGAATGTCTTCAACACTCTAGGGAGCTTTACGATTTTGCCAATAATTTCAGAGGAGACTACGACGCTACAATCCCTGGTGTTTCTGAATTCTATGCCAGCTATGGCTACTACGACGAATTAGCTTGGGCTGCTGCCTGGCTTTACCGTGCCACAGGTGAGACTAGCTACCTAACGGCAGCCAAGACACATTTTCAGCAACTTTCAACAACTCCTTGGGAGTTTTCTTGGGCTGATAAGACCCCTGGAGTGCAGGTATTACTGGCACAACTAGCCGACGAAGTCGATAAAGCCACATATGTGAATCATTTGACCAACTTCTGCAACGACATCATAGACAACAGGCAAAGGACACCCAAGGGATTGGTGTACCTGAGTCAGTGGGGCTCCCTCCGATATGCAGCTAACGCAGTCTTCATTTGTCTAAGAGCTGCAGACTTGGGCATCAACCCTGAGAAATATCGAGAGTTTGGCAAGCAACAGATCCACTACATGTTGGGCGACACTGGACGGAGCTATGTGGTTGGTTTTGGCGTGAACCCTCCGCAGCGGCCACATCACGCCAGCAGCTCGTGTAAACCAGCTCCAGCAACGTGTGACTGGGACTTCCATTCGCCGGATCCTAACCCTCACGTGCTGTACGGAGCCTTGGTGGAGGCCCTGACGCCAACGACTGGTATGAGGACAAGCGCGAAGACTATGTCAAGAATGAAGTTGCCACAGACTACAACGCAGGGTTCCAATCTGCTGTAGCTGCTCTCCGCTCCCTCACGGACTGTGGCGGAGTGACAGCTGCACCAACAACAGCAGCTCCCACCCCAGCACCCACCTCGGTTCCCACTCCCGCACCCACTTCAGCACCAACCACACCGAACACAGGCGGAGGAAGTGGCAGCTGCTTCCGATTTGCGAAAGCCAACAGTTGGAGCGGGAACTATGATGGAACATTGTACGTGACTATCCCCACTGATGTAGGGTCTTGGAGCATCGACCTTCAGTTATCATCATCTGTGAACAATTTCCAGGTCAGTATGAATTTTGCAAATTTACAATTGCTTAAGAATGGGAGAACTGTAGATTTATTTTTCCTTTAAATACTGGGTTTTCATTGATTCAACCTGATTTACTTCATTCAACAATATAGATTTTCAATTTTAATACATTTATCTATATAGGTAGCTTACCGGTATTGAATATGAATAAGCATGTGTCCATATACATGTGTGGGTAGGGGCATGCACACAGGTAATAGATCTGGCTGGTCATATTAATTTATTACTGGTCTAAATACAAATGAATAAAGATGTTGACATGAAATGTTAGATATTTTGTGAAAATAGAATATCTTTTATTAGTTATTTACAAACACGTTTGGACAAGCTGAAATATAGATTTACTTTAGAATATGAGTGATATACGACAATAATGTAGACACGAAAGAGACCAAAGTATTGGGGAATGCCAGCGGTATGTCGCCGTCTCAAAAAGGAGGAAAACCATAAACAATGATTGATTTTGAGAGTGCAAAAAAAGAAAATGCGTTTATATACTAATTACTCCGTTTCATCCTTCCCTCTTTTGGGCACCGAAGGCGTGGACAGCGAACGTGGCACCCACTTCTGGCACCTCCATCACGCTCACCAACAAAAACTACAATGGAGTCCAAACTGCTGGCGCAACGCTTGAGCTAGGCATCTTGGTAACTTTCTCGGGACCTACTCCAGCCATCACGGCCGCGACTTTCAATGGTGAAATGCTTACAGGTTGTGGAGCTACCTCAGCTCCTTCCACCCCAGCTCCAACCCCGGCTCCAACCCCAGCCTCGACTCCAGAGAGTACTGTGAACCCTGGAACTGGTAACTAAGTGATGATATTCTCTTTCATATACTTCCTTTTCCTGGGCTTTTGCCACATCTTTTTATGCGTAATGTATATCGACAAATATGAAGAACTAATGACTCGCCCATAAGGATTTGCAATGAGGGTAATGTAAGCCTTCCGCACAAGATTTTCAATAAAGGATAGTTTAAAACTAATCAAGAGAGGTCAGCGCGATTCCTGAAGAGTATACATACTTTCGATACCGAAATTAAGTCGTTGGAAAATTTACTGTTTATCTGATATTTTCGTTACAGAAGAACCTAGTACCCAAGCACCAGGCTCTGGGTGCGTTGCTCCTGGGACAAGCTATGACTATGATGAAGTTCTTCACAAGTCCCTCCTGTTTTACGAAGCTCAGCGATCTGGAGATCTGCCAGCTTCACAGCGTGTCACCTGGCGTAAGGACTCTGCCCTGGGCGACGCCAAGGACAGTGTGACCAACGTTCAGCTTGATCTAACAGGA
>NW_020868848.1:684315-694315 GCF_003789085.1 Penaeus vannamei
ATAACAATACGACTACTTCAACTTATACTGTAAATACTTTTTCCATATTTTCCTTTTTCTACTTTAGTATCACATGTGGTACTCTTTCCCAAATATAAATATATCACAGATGCTTATATCATTATCTGAAACAGGTTAAACTATACAGAAGGTTGTCCCTCTCTATTCCTAACCCCCAAAAAAGAAAGAAACAATGAAAAAAAAAAAACACACACTGTATTGTACAAAACTGAGAGCAAGCAATTTCTTACGGAGGGCAAAGAAGTTTGAGACAGCTCAAGTTTCACACACCATTCCTGCCTACCCCCAAAAAATCTACAAATGTTACCAACTGTGCTTAAAAATAAAATTTCTCTTATTCTGAACTAAAAAGTACTATAATCTATTAGGAACTTAGAAAAAAATAAACAACCACATAAAAACAATACCTCACTTCAAGCTGACAGTAAAATACAGCTACGAACCACAATAAACATACGCTCAAACTTTTTTTTTTAAATCACACTCACACTTTCTTCACTCCCAAAGGAGTTTTCTTACCTGAGGAGACAAAGGGGCAGTGGCAGACTGAGGATCAGTTGCAGGTGGTGAGCCCTGAGGTGATACAGGGAGAAGGGTGGGCAAAGGCGGCTGTAGTATAACCCCTGTGGCATAGCTTGTGGGTAAACTCTCTTGACTCAGAGACAGTCTGTAAACATGGGATATTATTGTAGTTTAATTTTGTAAAAAATGGATATGACCTTGACATTTTACAATATTTGTTGGTCTGCAAGTTGCTTCTGCCCCTAATATGTACCTTTTCTGGGGAGGAAGAAAAGTGTGTGTGCTGTGTAAAGAACAGGTTACACTAATACATCTCCAGTAGCCATCTCTAAGTAAGACAGAATTTTCTACAAAAAAAAAATCAGTAATATCATTAGCAACAAACTGAATATCTGTTTCATGGAATAAAGCTCACTGTATCCACTAACTTTAAGCTTAGTGTCATCAATGTTTAGCTTACCATTAGTGACACATGTGTACAAGGATAATCTATAATTTCTTTTCCTGTAAAAAAGAATACTTCTTGCTACTTGACAAATACAATTTGCATATTCTGCATATTTCTATTTCTGTTAGGAGTGAGAGAACATTCTGTAAATGCATTACTTTTCATTGCAATTTACCTTGCAGCTCCCTGTTCCTGAAGCGTTGGAGGTACATAAGCTTCTTTGGTAGTAGGGCTGGATGACAAGCTGCCAGTGGTGTTCTGTGTAGGTTGATCTGGGATTCCAGGGCTGACATTAATGGGGTAAGTGTTACTTGGGTTCCCATTGGCTGTCTCGGTTGGAGCAGTTGTGTTTGTAATGTTTGCTGCTGGACTTGGCACTGCAGCTTCTGCTGGTGGTGTTTTGGCTGGGACATCTGCTGGGACCACTTCTATCTTGTGGATTTCAGCTGAGGAAAAAAGGTACAAGCTATTCTCACTTTCCCTTAATTTTTCTAAGCATTTCTGACTAAGGAATAACCATCAACGTCATAATTTACACCCAATATACCACATCTAACACCTCACAACATGATTCCAAATGCACATACAGGGAGGGTGGCTCCTAAAGATGTGGTGGCGAAAGTCAGGCAAGAAGGCATCAATGCGGTCCCATGTGATAGTCCAGAGGCGTGTGAAGCCATCGGCTGTGTGGAAGACCTGAGTTGTCTCCATTACCAGCAACATGTTTTTCAGTATCTCAGGAATGGCATCACTCTGGAGGACAGGGTAATTATTATGAAGGAGTTGAATATTTTGAGATCTGAGAACAAATAAAAACTGCATAAAATAAATGATCCATAAATAAGTAGACAAAGGATAATGATAAAGATATTGATAATAATACAAAGAAAAAGAAAGAGAAGAAGTAATAACAACAATTACAAAATATCACTCTCACCCATATTTGCTTTCTCATTCACACTTACATACCCAAGGGTACCATTAAACCTATGAAATAATATAAAACAAAACTATATGTGGATTCCATAATAACTGAGTTAAGGAGTACAAACATTAACATTCATTTTCTTTCAATCATTTCTGCTTGCAACAGAAATTACAATTAACAGTCATCAGCCTATTGAAAACATAACAAATTGGCAACTACAGGATTCACAAAGATTTTTACTGGCGAGAACAAAAATCATAAATGTTTACCAAAACCTCCAAGCTAGTGCTCCAGCTTCAGGGGGAGATTGTCTATGTAATGGGGAAGACTAAGTTACTGATTTCATAATGTTTCGGAGTCAAATTCAGTATCTAGTTAATTAAGGTAAAAAATATGAACATGAATGATAATGCAGGTAATAATTATACTAACAACTTGGGACACAAAAGTTGGGATTCAAAATTCTGAACCTGGATATTTGCAGTTCTTTGTACCCCATCACTTACCAGGTGGTCAGAGTGTTGTGTGTTGAGGTATTTGTCCATGAAGTCTAGGATGGTGAGCCACAGGGCTGTGAACGTCGACAGTGTCAGGAGTGGTGTCAGATGCCGTAGATAGACCTGTTGAAACAATCCCTGTTTGTAATTTCAACTTGAAAAAGAATTTCAAATGTTTAAAAAATGTTTCTTTATTTTATCTGAACACTTTTTTTATAATCTGTTAACATTTTCAATTGATCTTTAATTAAATATTTTCTTATCATTATCTAAGGACTTTTTCCAGCAATCAAAATGAATGAGCCATACAGGCCACCTATATGTCTATAGTACTCTATCTGGGAAAAAAAAGCATAAAACTTCCTTCAATGTTCTCATACAATATATGTTTCACATGAGCTAGTGTGCATTTTACACAATATACTTCTAACTTGCTTAGCTGGTGAGTGAAAACAGATGACTGAGAGCAGCTATGATGCACAAACTTAGGAAATATTGCTAATTGGTAACTCATCCTCTGTTACTATTCAAAATATGATGTGTTGTATATAAAACCTGTTTATGACAAGAACTTTGCCCTGCCATATTTATGTATGCAGTATGCTAAAGAAGTGATACAACAGGAGTACATGAGAAGGTTAATTATGGGATAAATATAACTTTCTCACTGGCACTCCCCACATGCACAACAAAATCCCTTCCTTACTTTCTGCACAAGTGTGGCTGCCCTGACTCTGGTCTCCTCAAGCGAGGCAGGGCTGGAGCCAGGCAGCGGCTGCAACAGCTTGGCCAGGAGAGGGAAGAGGACCTTATTGAAGCAAGACTCCCACTCCAGGGCACTAAGGGCCTGCAGGTCATGGTTGAGGAGTGCGCGGTGGAGGTACGTCATGGCCATGTTGCGGATCTGTGGTGGTGAGAGTTTGGAATGGGTTATTAGTGACAAGATGTATCTACTTTTTATTTACTCAACAAGAAGTAATTATCTTTGAAAAACACTGTTCTATTTTGCTCTGGCATCTCATCAATGGAAACAAGTATGCTTCCTCAAGGAAAGTCAATATAATGTGCAGCATACTGTTGCTAAATTTGTTTGTGAGGCCAACTAGCTGACTTGAAGGTCTGTAATTTAAAATATGAAAATATAAAGCAACATCATTAAAAAATCCCTCAAACATTGGGGTAAATACAACAAGCATGTCTTACCATTGTCCGTGAATCACAGCAATATCGTGCAATCCCCTGCAGAAGAGGACAGAGTGCCTGAGCCCAGAGAGCAACAGGTGACCCTTGAAGTTTGGGCTGGTCTCCCAACTCCACGATCTGGCTGGATGCCGTGTGCAGTGTGTCCATCAGGTCCAGCAGCTGCAATAAAGGAGGAATAATCATAGTTTCTGTATTTCATCTTGATCTTCATACTATAATGCTATGACAGTCAATTACAGAAGTATGATAATAATGATTGATCTATAGATACATAGGTAATGCCTGTGGAGGAGCAAGTATTGTGAATGTCTATGTTCATCCTGTTAGACAAGAGATCATCCACAAACCTTTTCCGAAACTTGCTGGTAGGTGACGGGCACATCATCTGAATCAGACTCATCTGCATCATAGGCACTGGACCCAGATGTTGGCGACTTGGGCCTGCGAGCACTTCCCTTCTCATCCTTGCGGCGGCCAGGGGTCTTGCGGCGAGACGGCGATCGAATGCCCTCCTTATTGGTGGCTCTCTTTTCAATCTTACCTATTGATTACAATATAAAATAAATTCAGGCTTTACCAATGTTATTCTAATAACCTGTTTAGAATGTATACTTACTCCAAATAAAAAAGTTTTAGCTTACTGAGCACATATACCCATCACATCCATTATACTTTACCTCCATTAAGAGTAGCTTCCACAAAGGTCCTACAAGCCTGCACAGCCGATGGTAAGCTGGCATGTGTTATGCGCCGGTCTCGCACCAAGAAGGCCACTGTGTCAACTGCTTGCACGAGGGCTTCAGGTCGGTGTTCAGCCAGCTCCCTCTGATGCACAATGTCCCACTCATTCACTGCCACAGCGCGAACTGCCACTGGTTCAATCTCTCCTTCACGCCCCACCTGAAAACAGGGAATTTTTTTTTATATGCTTGGAGGCATCAAAATGATCATCCATGTTATTTGTATTTTTACAGAAGGAAATGGTTTTGAGTGATAATCTAAATATCCCATATATCAGACCAGTAGATAACAAGTATCTAATAAAACTGAAATTAAGTAATAAAATTTGACCCAGATTCTAACAGAGTGAAGTGAAGCAGACAACTAAAGTAGTGATAGTGAACATGACATAATAGAGGAAATGACTAAAGAAGTGGCTGAAATGTAAAAAGTGATTTATTTATGATGAAGGATGGAGAAGTGTTTGTCCTGCTTACTGAAGAAGCTAGCGTGATTGAGAGCAATATTTTTCTTAATCATTTTTTGTTGCCTTTTCTTTAATGGATGACAAGGGATGTGGGATTATGTTCAACATATTAAGAGCTTTACAACAAGTAAAGTGACTGACAAAGTGTATGGCATTAGTTCATATCATCAAGGATAAATCTCAGGACAACAAACAAAGCCAAGGTGACTGACAAGTGAAATATCACTGTTTACAATAAAAACATTCTGCCCCCAAGCACGCGAAACACATTTTCTACTGTCTCATCAGGCTTACAAGATTCTGGTGTGACATGTTTGACTGTGATTTATACTTGTGATTTATAACTGTGCAAAGCTAACAAAATGGTAAACATAGCATGGCATATATAATTTTACTGTCCTTCTGGGATCAAGTATTTGACCCTTTGACAGTAAAAGGCATGAAAGCATGTAATGGTAGAGGAAACCAAGCTCCAGATGGCAATGCATAATCAGGAACTTCAGCTTCACTCCTTATGCCAACCTCAACTCCCTCAACAACACAAATCTGTAACCTCACTGCAACTCACCAGTATCCAACCTCCTGTGTTGTGAAGAGGGTCGGGGCTGGCTGCCCGAGAGCGCTGGCTGGGCTTCACTCCCTCTGGGTGCTCGACCACAGGTGAGCCAGGGGTCACCTCCCCAGACTCCCCTTCTGTGTAATGGCCTGAGTCAACTCCAGACGAACTGCCCACATCACTTTCTGACATGGATCCTAAAAATATGTTATGAATATAAAAGTAAATAAAATTATGGCCTTTTATTCAAAGTAATTTTGTCTTCAATTATAGAAACAAGAATACAAACAGAACTTTTTGCCTGAATTCCATTTTCATTCCGTATCGTTGCAGATGACTGCTGATACCAGAAGCATTAGTTATCTATCTGATAAAGACTATAAAATACATTAATACTCTAAAAAATACTACAATCTATTCTGGTAATACGATTAAGAACACACATCGTACCTGTATCACTAACTACGTCACTGGGATTGGAATTGACCATTGGAGGAGGCTTTGCTCCAGCACCAGCACATTCCAGCAAATTGAACAATACAGTCCAGTCGTTAGAATCATGGATATTATCGGTGTTCACACTCAGCACCTACAAACATATAAGAAAGAAATTACATTACACTAAAAATAATAGAGCATTCCTTATAAAACCCGAAGGATGAAATATCAAATAAATTCTTCCTGGAATGATATTACTAAACAACATGAATCAACATATTCATATTTTACCTTTACAAAATAAATTTTCTGTATTACATGGAAAATATCATCCTCTAATATCAACACAGAAATCTAATTTGCTATACAGTCTTATAATATAAACTATCATTACCCAGCACTATCAAATATGCTAAAGTGGATCACCAAATCATCTGTTCATTTATTTGACTGTCTAATTATTTTTCTTCCAATCTCTAGGCCTACTGACAAAGCTCCAATAAACTCACCTCACGCAGACCACAAACAACCTGCAAAGACACTCTAAGCAGGACATTTGGTCGTAGCAGAAGCAACATCCTCAGAGACTGCAGAATGGGGTTGGCCAAGTTAGGTCTTCTTAATAAGACCTTAGCCAGCCTGAGCATGGCCACAACACAGCGTTCAAGCAGGAACTGTCGGTCAGCAGCAGCCGCACCCATCAAGAGAGAATAGATGTGGTTGCGCACACCTGGCCACACTCCCACAGCTCGGTCCTTGTTGGCTACCAGGACCTGCACCACTAACTCTAGTAGGAATGCCTGGGAGTGCTCATCCAGCCCTCCAGGGGATCCTCCTTCCAGCATGCCTCCTCCTGGGGTTACTCCTGCATCTCCAAGAGTGCTTGCATCTCCTGCACCCATCATGGCCTTCAGGAGCTCATTCAGTGAGTCACAGCGAAGGAAGGCAGACTCAGTGATAAGTCGTTCAGGATGGCATTCAGCAATGCAGTTCCTTGCTCTCTGTGATAGTTCCACGTCTTCTGGGTTAGTCCCACGGGCAGCTCCTGCATCTCCAAGAGCTATGTAGGAGTAGATTGAAGAGAAGAGGCCAGACTCAACTCTTGGCACAGTTACTGGGGTTTCTCTCAAAAGGCTGATGTATCCGCTGCTCTCTACAAAATCTTCACTTTCCACCAAAGAAGCTGGCAACAGACGGCATCTGAACAACTGCAGCAAAAGGTCTAATATATTTTTCCACCCATCTCGAAGAATGTCTCCATGAGAGGTTACCAATCTGAATACAGTCTTTGCTGCAAGTTGTGCCTTTTTATTAGCTCCGAAAGCCACAGTGACATGCTCTGGTGCTTCTGCAGATGCAGTAGAAGCTGCCAGAGTTGTAAATTTACAAAGAGATACAACTAAATTATCAAACACATCACTCATTCCAAATCGCGCTGATATCGAAGCACATTTCCTGAAGCCTGACACTGCCCTCTGGATGATAGCATCATCCATTGACTTATCAAATACATAAGAGAGGGAAGCAATTGTAGGACCCCAACATAGTGCGAACAAGTCCCGATCAAAGGAAGTGTCATTTCCTAGGTAGTACTGGCCCTCTTTTGTTTGCCCTCTTCTTAGTAACATTTTCCACAAATAATTCTCTCTCACAAGGCCAGTATGCTCTGCAGGCATCACTATCTCATCTAACCTAATTGCATTATAAATTTCCTCAAGCATATCTTGATCAAAATCGGATCCATCATCAACACCTCGCAGATTATTTCTAAACTGATCGAGAGTCATGGGTATGTTCTGCTTCTTAGCATTCTGGTTGTGCTGGTCCACATTGAGCATGATGACAGCATATGCAAGAGTGAAAGCGGCATCCTCTTTTGCAAATGGTTCATTGTTACTAATGTGCCAGTGAGATGAAAAATGCTCAATGATAATAGAAATTAATGGAGCTTCACCTGGCAGCCTGAAGCTTTCAAGGAACATTCGCAGAGCTTCATCTACACGCAAGTTTCTGAACTCAAAGGATTTCACAAATGCAGAGAGTATGTCAACATTCTTCTTCTTACTAACATATTCACCAATCATTTGCTTACTAAGCCTTGGATTTTCTCTAAGGAATACTGCTATATCCTCAACTGAGCAGGACACAATCCCATTTTCCTGCAGGAATTTTATACCCTTTTCAGGTTTTGCATTGAACTGGTCTGTGCCAGCTGCTAAGAGCTTCTTCTTCTCTTTAAGGGCCAGAAGCTGTTCTCGGGACACCTTGCTGCTATCAGAAAGGACACATCTCGGTCTTAGTTGAGGCGTCACTGGTGAGAAGCCACCAAGTAATCCCAACCCCAGGAGGTAGCCTGAAGATACTGGAGTAATAACTAAAGGTGCTTTGCTTGTGTCTTGTTTCGCCAGCACTTGCTTGTCTTTGCTCACACTGTGACTTTCTATGGTCTCTATAACAGTAAATAATGCCTCTAAGGACAAGAGATTAGTAGAATATAAACCCTGTACTGGGAATGCATTTTTAGAGAGCATTTTTGTGAGATCCTCAAAAAGATTGGAGGCATACAAGTCACAATCATAATTGAGGAACAATTCTGTGATGAATCCTGGAATACGCCAAAGCTGGACTATTGTTTCCAGACCTAACTCCTTGTGAGCATATGAAACATTTGGTGCTTCTGATGTTATAATTTCCATTAATTTATTTAAAAACATCTCTACCTGGAACTTCAAGTGAGACCGCAGTGATTCACACAAGAGCGTACACATACGTAGTGAAGCCATGAAGATGCTCAGTCGGAATTCTGGCTTCAGGAGCATGAAAAGGTTCCTGCACAGTTGGTCTTTTAACAAGGCCAGGAGTGAAGGTGTATGATTGATGTGATCTGCACCGACCTCCAAAGCCACTGTGAGCAGGTTGAGTGCTGTTAGGATCATTGCTGGAGTATTCTGCTCATTGTTTGGAGAGGTGAGAGAGATCAAGAACCGCAGCACCTCTTTCACACATGGCATTCCATACGGGACTAGTGCACCACTTTCCACATTAACTCCTTCCTGAGTAAACTTGACCCCCTGGGCATTGATGAAGCCATCTTTCTCCAACTGCTGCAACTCATCTAGCTTCTCTGTCACTCCTGCTGCTTCTACCTCAATGTCACCATGATTGACCACTTCTGCTGATGACTGGGAAGTGTTTGTTTCTGAACGATCTCTTGACACAGCCTCTACCTGCTCAGAGTCAGACATCTTTGATGTACACGTGCCATCTGGTTCACTTTTTGAGGGTTCAAGGTTTTCCATAGACCCACAGCTGTCTGGGGCTAAGTGGGTGTGAGATATGTCAACAGTATTATCTGCAGGGAAGCTGGTTTCCATTATGCCGGAGTCTACAGAAGCTGTGTCACCTGTGGGGTTATCGCCAACAGGGGCGCTACTTATGGACTCAAGCTCTGACTCAGTGGGTGATGCGATGGCTGATGACTGCTCACCTGTGCATGTCTCAGGTGCCTCCTGGCTTTGGGTCTCCTTCAGTGAGGGGGACAAAGGCTGCTCAGAAGGTGGGGGAGTGGAGGAGGGTGTGGGTCGGGGCGACTTCCCCTTTCTCCTGCCTTTGCTTTCCCCCCCAGCCCTCATCTTTAACCTCCGAGCATGCCCTAGGCCCCGAGGGTCATCTTTGAACTGTGGTAGACGAGCAAATAGCAGCTGAACCATGTGTCGGAGTGCCTCCTCTGTGCAGTTCCTCAGTAATTCACTAAGACGTGTCTCAAAACAGATCCTGAATGAGGAGTTCAGGATTTCACACACAGACTCATTTGTTAATAGATGGCCCACAGGACCCAGCATTAATGTTCTCAACACCATAAGGATTTCCCACAGCACCACTTCATCAGCACCTTGGTCTGTGCCAACAAACCTGGCATGTGTTACAGCTGCAGCTACAGCCTCAACAGCACTTGCTGCACTGCCACTCTCACTGCTGATTAGGCCATAATTTAGCATTCTGAAAATGAAACAGCAATAAATGTAAAACATCTGACAAAAAAAATAACTGTCCTCAACCAAACAATAAAAAATAAAAAAATTAAAGAATATAAAGCATGATCTTTTTTCCTATCCAAAAAGTCAAGTACTCAAAACTCAGACACTCCAAACCCATATCCCTAACAGCCCAGGGTACCTGT
>NW_020868849.1:5000-10000 GCF_003789085.1 Penaeus vannamei
GCGACGCCGAATGTCATCACCACTATCACCACCAATTATGCGCTGGAAGAATGCATCTCAAAGTCTATCTCTATCATCTGCAGCCTCAACCAGCAAGTGAGCCTCAAGGTTATAAACCTGCTTGACTGAGACATATCTTTGTGTGTGAGTGTGTTGTGCATACGCGAATTCGTGTGTATGTGGGTGTGTTAGTGTTTATGCAGGTGTCCTCGTTCTCTTTTAACTGGATATATCTGCAACAGTATACACGCCCACTTATGTACACATATGGGCGTAATATGTGTGTGTGCGTATGAGAGTGTGGGGGCGTCCCGAAGGACCGCTAGCTTGGACCTCTGCCGTTCGTCACCTTCACTCACCTCCGCTGCCTCTCTCTCTTTCTAGGGCACGTGGGATGCGACCGACCGCTCCCTCCTCGACCTCATACCCTCCTCCCCTACCCCCTCGAGTTCATACCCTCCCCCACTCCTTTTTCCACGATCTTATACCCCTCCTCCCACCTCCTCAACCGCATACCCTCTCCCACTCCTGTCTCCTTCACCTCATACCCCCACCTCCTCGCCCTCATACCCTCCCCTCCCCCTACCTCCTCGACCTCATGCTCCGGTCGCCTATTGCTTTATGTGCAAGGGACCTCACCATGTACAGTTTAGCATGATCAGACTACGTAACACACGCAAAAAATTGGGGTTATTAGTCGCATTGATTCGTGTTATAGGTTTGCCGTGACAGATGTTTGATAAGCCTGTAACGTATAATCATCATGTTTTCATCTCTGATTTTGGTTTTCCTTAGGGTATTCGTATTTGCAGCAGCGGCCTTGTTATGATAAAAGAAAAAGAGAAAAAATGTATTGAAAATCATGTTGCAGCTAAAAAAAAAAATCACTTAATATACAGAATCTAATATTCAAATTTCGATATATGCAGCTATATTCGTATAATATATTTAGCTCTGCAATTCAAACAGAAGAAGAAAAATGCACATCGAATAGTTACTTCTTCATGTGTTTGAATATACGAGCAAAGAGAACCGGGAACGAAGTGAAAGATTTTTAGAGTACTTTAGTAAATAACTTAAAAACTAGATATAAAGTAGGTTTCTATTTTGTTTGTTTACTTATCTATTTGTTTGTTTATCTATTTTTTTCACGTCCGAGTGACTCATCTTAGAGAACTTCAGGCGTCCGTGCATAGCATCCGTCTGGAGGAAAGAACGAGGAAGGTCCACACCAAGGATAGCAACATTTCCCTCCTTCGCAAAACCGGAACAGAAACTGAGGAGGTGGAGGAAGAAGAGGAGGAGAAGGAGGTGGAGGTGGGGGTGGAGAATGAGGCGAAAGAAGAGGATGAAGGAGGAGAGAGAAAGGGAGGGTTAAGGAGTAAGAGAAGTAAAATGAAAAGTGGAAGGGAGGAGAATGAGGAAAAAGAAAAAGAAGAGGGAGAAGGAGAAGGAATAGAAAGAAGTGAATGAGGGGGAGACGAGAAAGGAGGAAGAGGAGGAGACAGACGAAGATAGTGAAGGGACTAGAAAGAAGAATAAAAGAAGAGGAGGTGAAATAGAAACAAGAAGAGGAACGAGAAAGGAGAAGAAAGAGGAGAAAAAAAAATCGAAGATATTGAATGGCGGATCAAAGTGAAGGTGGAGAGGAGGAGGAGAGGAAGAAAGAAGAAGCAGAGGAGGGAGGGAGGGAGGGAGGGCGATTGCGAGCCAACGAGGAGCCAGCCAGGATCCACACGCAGACTGGAACGGGACCCCTCCAACGCCAGACGCCCCAGCTCAACACCGAACGCGCCCCTCTCACCTGCTGCAGGTAAAAGCGACTTCCCTACCATTGAGGATCCTTTGTGGTCGGGTGTTGACTCTATCCCCCAGGTCCTCAGACGCGCTACGACTCTGCTGTTGAGATATTTATCCTCTATTCAAGACCTCCCCGCCGTTCAAGTGATTCGGAGAGTTGTAAAGATCTTTTTCTTCTTCTTTCACCCCCTTTCTCTCCCGCGTGCTTTTGAAGTTTCGTTCAGTTTCGATCGACTTGCGGAATAGAAGGGTTGACGTGTTGTTTTCGTTTATTTCTTCTTTTTATCTATTTTTTTCGATAAGGTTAAGATTCTGATATCATTCAAAATATCTCCTATTGATAGATTTATGTCTATATATCTTTTGTTTCTTTTGCATGTAGTAATGAAAGGATAAAAAAATATGTAATCCAAAAATTTTATGTAGAATTTATGCGTTCAGCTTATCTCTTGTCATTTTTTATTTCAATGTTGTGTTTGTCGTTTCCGTTTTCTGTGTGTAGTACGTATGTATGTGTGTTTATGTTAGCAATCGTTTATTTATATGCTTACCTGTCTGTTTGTGCTTACTTGCATCCAGGTGTAAGTTTGCTTCTGTATATGTATGTGTGTGATTATACATCATATACATACAAGAATATACATGTAAGCGTGTAAGTAAGCGACAAAATCTATAAATAACGCATATATAACAGTCACCAGCCCCCCCTCCCGCCTCCCCCCCCCTAACGCCCTTCCTCTCCGCAGACCGAAGAAAATAGCCGAAAATGAGGTTCCTCCTGACGATGCTGGTGGCTCTCTGCGTCCTCCTGCTGGTGGCTGAGGCCGCGTCTCCCTTGGTCAGTTGAGTGTGCCTTTGGTGTCTCTTTTTCTTTTTTTTTTTCTTTTTTTTTTGGTTCGTTGGTTCTTCTCTATATGTTTGTCTCTGTTTCTGTTTGACTCTTTCTCTTTCTCTTCACTTTTCTTTCTGTCTCTTTCTCTCTCTCAGTGTGTGTGTTGCCCCCCCCCCTCTCTCTTTCTTTCTCTCTCTTACTGTGTGTGTTTGTGTGTGTGTGTGTTTACGCCCCCTCCCCTCTCTCTCTCTCTCTCTCTCTCTCTCTCTCTCTCTCTCTCTCTCTCTCTCCTCGTCTCTCTCTCTCTCTCTCTCCTCCTCTCTCTCCTCTCTCTCTCTCTCTCTCTCTCTCTCTCTCTCTTCTCTCAATTATCATCATCAATCATCGTTATTGTTAAATTTATTATCATAATACGTTATAATCATTAACTATTATTGTTATTATTATTGTAATCATGATTGAACTTTTTTGTTTGCCATTATTAAATTATTATTAAATTTGATCATTGTTAATATAATTATCATTATTATTACTATTATTGTTGTTATTATTATTATTGTTGTTATTATTGATATTATCATTTTTGCTATTATTGTCGTTATTATTTATTATTATTATTATTATATTATTATTATTATATTATCAATTATTATATTTATTATTGATTACTATTTCATTACTACTATTATAAACTACTACTGGCAACTACTATTTCTTATTCTTTATTATCATCATAACCTTTATTATTATTATTATTATCACCGTTATCTTTATTATTATCGGCATTTCTATCTGGTATCATCATTATCCTTAATTTCATCGTTATCATTATTATCATATCATTATTACCATAATTATTATTGTTATTATTTTTATTAACAATACTATCCTTTTTATCATCATTACTAGATATTGTTATGATTGTTATCTTTATTTTTATCACTATTATCATTATTATTATTATCAACATCATTATCATTAATATCGTCATCATTATTGTTATTATTGGCATTATTATTATCATTATTGTTATTATTGGTCGTTAGATCAATTATTATCAATATTGTTATTATCATTATCACTATTATTTTTTATTATCATTATCATTATTATTATTATTATCATCATCATCATTATTATTTTCATTATCACTATTATTATCATCATCATTACCATTGTCATTATCATCATCATCATCATCATGATTACTACCATTATCATGATTTAAGATTACTATTATTATTTTTGTTATTATTATGATTATCATCATCTCTATTATCAATGTAGTTTTTATCATTATTATAATTATATAATTTTCATTATTATCATACTTCAAATTATCATTACTATCATCATCATTATTATTATTACTATCAATATAATAATCCTTATCATCATTATCATTATCAGTGATAACAGTTGCATGATTCTGTGTAATTTTTATGTTTTCTTTTTTCTCTATGAAGATTTTTTGTTTAATTCCTCATTATGTTATTTTTTCCTTTATCTCTTCACCTCATCTTTATTGCGCTCCTTATCATGTTCAAGGAATATACGCTGCGTTGATTTATATCGCATTCGCTCTTGCAACTTGTGTTTTTATTGTATTTTGCATTTTATGTTTTATTTATCCATTAATTTATTTTAATGAGTTTTTTATCATTACTACGTATTTAATTTTTGTATCACGATTATATTTTATGTTTTTCTTATCGTTATTTGTTTGTAATGTATTACATCAGTTTTTTTCCCCAATGTGTAACGTGTGGCTATTTTTTCTATTGTGTTTATTGGTGTTTTATATTCTCCATTATTTTCCTTCTTTGTTTGATTCCTTATCGGATGCTGTTTGCGTAGTGATTTCTCTCTCTTCCGATATCATCATTCTCTCTCTCTCCTCTCTCCATCTTCTTCTGCCATCATCCGTCTCTCTCCTCCGGAACCCCGTGTCTCTGCTTCTCTCTCTGCCTGCTCGTGAGGTCTCTCTCTCTTCTCTCTCTCGCTTCCGTTCTCTCGGATCCTCCCTCTCTCGTCTGCACTCTCCGTCTCTCCATCTCCTCTTCTCCCACGCTTCTCTGCGCTGTTCCTCTTCGCGCCGTCTCTCTGCGACCTCTCTCTCCCTTCCTTTCTTTCTTTCTCCCCTCTTTCTCCTCTCTCACCATGCGCTTTCTTTCTTCTTTGGTGAGTGTGTTGTTAGTTCTTTCTGCTCTTCATTCCATTATCGTATTATCATCTTCTCTTAACTTTTACAATTATTATCTTTTATTCTGTGTCCTGTTTTTTCACCCTCTTTTATCACTCTCCCTTCCTATTTCTTTCCTTTTTAGCGAGTTTGTTATTTTTATCCATTATCATGTTATAATAATTT
>NW_020868849.1:14599-19599 GCF_003789085.1 Penaeus vannamei
CAGATTTGTTTTCATGGCAAAGGAAAAAGAAAGGAAAAGACATTTAGATATTAATCCATAACATCTAGCATTTTGAATTGGGGTTTGCATTGCACTGACAGCTCCCTGAGGTTTTGTTATTGTATGAAAAGTGAATATCAAAGTTGTATAGATTGGTCTGCACATTTAGAAAATTCTTGGTTTGCATTGACTGGGATTTTATGTCCGTGGAAATTTAATTTTAAGCTGTATTTCTGAAATTGATATTGTTGCCCATGGTGTAAACAACAAATATGATTTTTTCCATAAAGAGAATTGTCAAGGAGAAACCTGCACAACTACTTTTGGCCTTTGCCTCTTGGTGCTCCAGCAAAAGCCAGCAAATCTGTTCATTTTCTGGAAAGTTAGAGTAGCTTGACAAATAGACCGATTCGGTGTGACGTCATGAAACAAAGTTACCATTCCGCGTGGTGAAAACAAACCCATCACTCGCAGATACCTTGCTATCAGCGTGAGTGAAAATGACGTATGAATTCTTTGATTCTATAAAAAACGGTGAAAAAGTGATATAAAGTATAGCTAGAAGCTGTGCAGCTAACAGTGTTCATACCCCCTGCCTGCTGAAATTGGGATCGACAATCTTTGGAAATGGCCTATATTGAATATCCTAACATCTACGACTATTTCACCAACACACCACATAATAATAATTCTATAATATAATTTTCTATAGTAATTTATGACGTTTAGCTATGTAGGGTATTTTTCTGTGAAAACAGTGCAATTTCCAAACATCACTTTTCTTCTTATTTACTAGGTCTTTATACAAAGGAGACAATGAATCCAAGTAAAGACCTACAAGTGCACAACGCATTGTTTCTCTCTCCTCACTAATTTGACCTCAAGAGATAGGCCCTCTTCAGTTGTTTCATTTGCTGTACCATATGACATTTCAGACACAAAGGCAACAGACCTCAAATGGACAGTTCTTGACGACACATAGGATAAAGCCTTGGTGAGGTGGATCTGCGGATGGTTTGCCAGTAAATTTACATTATGATAAATCAATGTATTACAGGAAATAATAAATAGATAAGAAAAATAAAGCTGCTTTTGTACCTTTTAGAGTATAGGACTGCTGTCAAAACCTAATGTTGACAATGTTGATCTTGTTTGGCCTTGGTAGGTAGTGTATAAACAGATAGAGTTTGAAAGTGATTATCTGTTTGGAATTTGGAAAGGTGTAAAATATTGTTAATATGTAGATCAGTAAAATGTTCTGAGCACAAGTAAACATATTCCACCAGGCGCCCAAGCACTTCCATCAGTGTTCACGCGTTTCATGGCCTATACACATCGCTTCCATTTTCAGGTTTCTTTTCGCGATCTGGGAATATGTGAAAGGTTAAACCTCTCTTTCCCATGTGTTTCGAATAACTAATGGCAATACAGCTCCTCGGCATCTTCATGCAAAGAATCTAAATTCTTGGAAAAATTCAACGACTTTGTAAGCAAAGCACAGTGAGTTTTTGAATGAACGAGGGTTTGTTTTCACCAAGTGTTCGTTGCTAGGGGCGGTTGCTAGGTGTTACCGAATCAGTCTATATGAAACGAAGGCTCTTCTAGCCGAATATGCAGTTAATCTTTACAGTGTGGATGCACTAAGTTAGGGTAAATTGATAATGGTATTTGTGTATAGAACAAAAAGTTGTAGTTCAGAGTTTGGGTGCATTCTTAAAAAGTCTTAAAATGTCTTAAATAATAAAAAAAAAATTTAAGGCCTTAAAAAATCTATTAAAAAAAATGGAGCTTCTCTGTCGTAGTTCTTAAAATATCTTAAACTTGCTCAAGGTACATCTTTATTTGTGGAAATGAACACATTTGTTGCCGGCAGACGCTGTCACAATTCACTCACCTGCGGATCTCTGTGCGGACTGTTATGCAATCTATCCCTGAGGCCTTGAAAAAATCATGGGGTGAATTATTTTTATCTTGGGTACTGACACGACAATGGCCTATACGTTATTTGGGAAGTTTGTATTTTGCGACAGGTGGCTCCAGGTCGTAAAAACTTGAAAAGGTCTTAAATTTTATCAGCTTATATGTGCAAGAACCCTGTAATTGTTGGTACAAGAAATAATTGGCAGAGATGAATACCAAGGTGAAGACAATGTTTGCCGGGGGATGTTAAGGAGAAGAGCTCCCCATCAACCCTCTGCTCAGACACGCGCAGTCATGGCAATTGATACTATTGAATAAAGGTTATGGAGTTAGGGACTAGTGAGTGGGTCTTTATTCTAAAGATTTACCAAATATGCTTCAGCAGATATCAGCTGTAGGCTAGCTGAGTGTTGACTTCAAATTGTAGGCCATCTATCATAGTTCATAATACAGTGGTTGTCGTTTAAGAAATCTAATGAAAATTGAGTATTTAAAAGTGCCTTAGAGATTTACAATTGTAAAGTAAATGCACAAGTCATTAATTTATTATCTAATCTGGAGTTTTTTCATCCATATAATGCAAACCTAAAAAGTTGATTTGAAGGCATGTGTGCTCGAGTCTATTCTCAGGCCAATAGCCTGAAAATGCATTTATTTTTTTTGTTGACTTAAAACTTTCATCTGTAGAACAAGCATCATTGTTTACATTGACCTATTGGATATGGGTGCTTCACTTCCTGCACACAGTCCAAAATCTTGGCTTTAGGCTTACATGATTGGCAACTCTCCTGGATGTGTGGCTTTTAGGCCGGGTGCATACAAACACTTGTGTGATGTAAAGCCTCCTTGCCTCCCCTTTGCAATGTTAACTCTTCTTCTGCACAAGTTTTTTTGCTTATTTTGCCTCCAATGTCTATTTGGTCAAATGCTGTATGAATTTGTTAATAGAATGGTTTCCTCAACTCCTTGTCATCTCTACGTAGTCTATAGCCTTGCATAATATCAATAACAAAAGTGACATTTTATTGTCCCAGTTTAAAGAATATTTTTAGTATATTCAATTTTCTCGTAATTACTGTCCATAACTGTGCGCAGGAATAGATCGGTGTAGCATATCGGGTGTTAGACAGGCCAGTACTGCGGAAGCAGCCGGCGGAAACGGCCAGCCTCAGCCCAACCGCCCCTGCTCTTCTGACCCTTCTCTCCCCACCTCGACCCTCGTCGCCAAACCCTCAAATAACCACGCTTCCCCACCCCGCTCGTTTAATACGTGTACTTCCACTGATATCCTTTAAACGCACCCCAAATAACTGCGAAAAAGTGCCAACATTTTATTTTTCTGGAGCTCTCGAGTAAAGCATCGAGCACACTCCCACTGGCGATAACAACTCCGGCGCGCGCGCTGACCAGGGCGACCCTCCGACGCGCCACGTGGCCAACCTCACGCTTCACGAGGGAAAGGATTGACGTACGAGTCAAGGGTCAGTACAAGGCGTATCCTATTCCGCTGTTCGGCACACGTTTGCCACGGCTCACTGGCTGCACATGTCATTCTCGCTGAGACTGAACACGCCAGCCAAGGAAGACTGAGGATAAACTGTTATAGGGGACACCTAAGACGCGGCGACCCTTTTGAACGCTGAATGTGGCGTTCGCGGCGGAGTGCCACGCTTGTTACGCGAGGATAAAACGCTATATCTGTTCCAACAACTGAGGCCGGTTCAACCACTAACCTGCAATCCCTAAATGAAAATACTAAATTATCAAATCACTCTCCCTAATTGAAATTCTTCCACGCCCCAGCCAATTCTGCCCTAAAAATGTTACCAATAAAATGGAAAATGTCAATTTAGATCCAGACCTTAAAAACTATCTGTACCATTTTTCCAATAATTTCTTTTTATACAAATTGAGTGGGATACGCCATAATTCAATGTTTCAATTAAACATAATTACTTGGTGGTGGCGGCCACTGGTTGAAGGACAAGGAAAAATCCACAAAAACTTATCCACATCCAACAACTAATCCGGAAAGAGGAGCGGGGAGACGTAGAGAGCACCGAAGGTATGTGACAGCGACAACTTTCACCTGAGCCCCACACATCACCGCCAGGTCTCACGGGTGTCTTGTTAGCCGGAATGACTAGGACTCCGTGCCCCGCGGCCATCTTGTCCCGTCCATCCGAACACGCCGAAGCGAACGGCTCATCCGCACCTTTACCTGCACCTCATTTACCGGCGGCGGCATTCACTGCGACGACGATTGGGAAGGAGCGAAGGCAGTGGAGTGATTGCTATCTCTGAGGCAACTGCTGTTCTTCGCCAGCGCAGAGAGGCGAACTGTACCTGTTGTTATCCAATATCGGAGTGCGATCCCATGGTACGCCTCTCTACCCCGGTAACTACACGCTATTCTTCACCTTCCAAGGCACAGACCTTACGCCAATCGGATGGCTGGCAGCGTTTGACTTGCGTTTACGCATCGTTTAACATTCCAGTTCATTCATACGGATATCCCTCAGCCGGCGTGACAGGTGACTTTCGCGCCCTAGAGATGCCATGTGTGGTGAAGGCATCCGTCAGAAATTGTCAGCGGTTGTCGGCTCGCATTACCGTCCTGGACTGCGGAGGACGGCACTGTTTCGCGGCGGACCGGGATGCCTGCTGACAGCGCGATCAAGACGCTGCCTATTATCCTGCTCGATTACACGCGCGCCAACCGACAGGGAACATACGCAGCCCTCATTCTACCTCATACTGCACTCGAGGGACCTTTAGATGCTGAAGAGGGGAGGAGGACGGAGGGGGAGGAGGGGAGGGAGCAGATTGTGGTGGAAGTGGCACAGGGCAGAGGGGAAGCGGAAGGGAGAGGCAAAATAGTAGTGAAGGCAATAGTTCTTCCGGTAGAGGAGAAAGCACAACTGCTTATAATGAATTTATGGCAAGAGCCATCGTCAATACTTTGAGCTTCGCTGACAGCAGTATGTACAAGTTTTCCCACACCGACCTAAACCCGTTTTCGAGAGGAATGAGCTACCTTTCCTTCCAGACAAACAAGGACAAAGGAATAAACGCGAGTA
>NW_020868849.1:24599-39599 GCF_003789085.1 Penaeus vannamei
TAGGAGGTAGAGGGAAGAGAGCGAGGGAGGGGGGGGGCGTGAGGGCGCCCGTATATCAGGGGTTAAATATGGCGACGGGGAAAATTACTGGCGATACACGGAAAAAAAGAGAAAGGAGGAGACACTGATTTATTGCGCCTCCATTATTTTCCCGCCTTACACCTCTTAACATGAGCGGTGGGGAAAGTGGCTTCGGTGTGGGTGAAAATAATGGAAGGAATATCAGATAAAAGGCCGTGTATAGAAGCGAAGAGAGAAAAGAGAGACAAGGCAACGATACCGGGGGAGGGAGGAGCGAGGGGGAGAGAGGGAGGGGGGGAGAGGGCAATCGATTGATATCAAGGAATATTAACCAAAAACTGACCTGACAGACAGGATCCAGTCCTATCCCTCGAGTATACGGGATCTGTTGAAATGGATTTTTTTTTTTTAATCTCAACCAGTAATCTGATGTTTGAGATTCAAAAATGCAAATTTGCTGCTCTGATTATATGCTAATCATCGCAGTGCTTTTCCTGACACGAAAATGTAAACTAAAAGAGCATGTCTTAGAAATATGAAAACAAGTAACACTGAGTCTATGATCTATACCTTACTCGTAAATTACTGAATATAATTGAAGTAGATAATATTGTGCACCTAAAAAGTCTGAGCAAGAACGCGTTTCTCACTCACCGCTATTATTGCGTCGAGTGCGTGAGCAATAAATCAGTTTATCCACATAAGTTAAGCTAAAGAATCACATACACCACGACGATCACACAATGCTAACTATTATATGTGATCTTACTAGTCTAATTATACTACACTCAAGTCCATATCGATTCACCCGAAGTGTACACACTGAGATGAATGAGTAGTATGAAAAGAGCGAAATATCGATAATAATGAAGATAAGAGCTAGCTGATAAGAAAAACTAATCGATATAAGACAAGGATATAGAGAAATCACAAATAATGAGATAAAAAAATATGCAAAATAAAGATAAATAATATAAAAAAAAAAAAATAAAAAATAATAAAGTAAGAGAGACGAGTCAACAAAAACAAAGAGTAAGAAATTAAAGGAACAAGATACTAAAAACACATAATTAATCACATGGATGCGATCGCAATAATCACTTAATCCTAGTCATCACTCAATACACATACCACTCTGCCCGTGTCAATAACCCTACCCCCCTATCCCGTGCCCCATCCCATACGAATATATAGATGAAAACCAAGCACCAATATCGAAGATAACCTCTGACATAAAATTCTACCTCTATCAGATAAACCGTGATACATTGGATGCACTATATACGAATGAAACTAAAATTAACGACACCTAGAACTTTTTTCCATCTCCGTGCACATCTTCCCTATGTATATTTAGAGTCGCTCGCTGCATGTATAGCTAAAAATTGATAAGAATATGGAGCAAGAAAGAACGAAGATAAGCAAGAATAATGACAATGAGAGAAGCAGTAGAGAAGAGATAGTGAATGAGAGAGCTATGAAGAGAGAGTGAGCACGAAGAGAGAGAGTCGAGAAGAGTAGAAAACATTGGATAAAAGTAGATAATAATATATGAAATGAGTTATGCATGAGTGATAAAATCAGACTAGCATATCAATTAATCATAATGGAGTAACCTAAGAAACTACAGGTGTAGAAAAAGATCCGTGAAATATAGTCCAATAATGATAAACTGCAGCTAAATAGAGAGAGAAGTTGACCCATAGAAGTAGTCTGAAAATGAATGATATAAGATGAAAATGATGTAAATATAGAGAGAATGATAATGATGAGTGAGTAGCGTAAGAACAGAGCTAGAAGAAAGATGAATAAAGTAAAAGTGAGGATAAAATAAGATAATATAATTAATACTAAACAAATGTTGACAGAATGCGAGTGACGAGAGAACGATAGTAAGAATAAGTAATATGAAGAGAATAATATGTAAAGAGAACGTCAATCAGCGAGATAGATGAGATTGCCAACTGAACGAGAGAAGAGTGAATAGTACATCAATGAATTAGACGAAGTACAGAGAACAGAAGAGAGTCGAGAAGATGTTAACTCCAATATCAGTATACTGCTAGTACGATTATCATTGCATTGCCTATTGTGTATGTGTGTGTGTGTGTGTATGCGCATCTTCAATTCACACGTCTATGTATTCGAGATGTATATCGTATGATGATGTCATCTTCAATCGTATATTCGTTCTCATGCCTACAGATTATGCTAATTAAAACTCCTTTCTTCCTCACTCCATGCTAAAGTACGATTGATACCGAAGTTCTCTCTCTAAACTTATCTCCTACCCTCTACAACTAATACTTAACGAGAGCCAAACAACTATAACAGATAAGAACCAAGCACCTGGCGCGATACCACTAACCACTACACTCCCATGGCAACAATACCTTACAAAGTGCATCTCCTATTCAGTCACTCGGACTGGTGAGTAGCATGAAAGCGGCCTAATATACGGTGGAGCTGCGTTTTCTCTCATCACCTCCCTTTCTGTTATTCGGGAGGACAGTGGAGCTAATCTGTGTGCCCACTCGCCGCTTCTTAATCGTCTAGTGCTATCGTGAAAGAGACACGCTGTTCATACTTCTTACCTCAATCGTCGCCACCATAATAATACTCCACTACAGAAGCCACCTCCACACAGCTCGAGTTTAACGCGTCTAACGTGCACTGTACACTATAGTGACGCCTAGCCAGCGCCGTCCCCTAAGGAGCTTTACCCACATTCTCAGCCCCATGCAATGCTCACCCTTCTCTACTCACCTTCCTCCCTTCTTGTGCCGCGACCGTAGCTAACCCGTCATGGCCTCCGCGTCCAGAAGAATGCCTTGCGCAAGAACGAAAAGCGCTTGCCGCATGGCATCACCGCACAAGAAGAAAGCGTATAGCAGGCGGCAAGAACAGAAGGATTGTGCCAGCTAGGAGGACGCGCGATGGCTGGTGAGCGCGCTCTTGCGCGTTCGGTCGTAGTTCTCTCTATGACTACTATTACCGTTGGGAATACTGGCCGCCTATGGACAACCTATATTCCTCTTTTCCACTTTCTCCTCCTCCCTTCCAGTCCGCCTTCACACTAACTCCCGCTCTCCCTCCTCCCCTATCAGTTGCTACTCTCCTCCGCGATAAGTCACTTCAAGAAGAAGTTTGGTCCGGAACAAGCGACTTGAGCCTGCCTGTGAGTCCTCTGTCTCGCTTTCGCTTCCAGTAGAATTTAGATCTACTTCCGCGGAATATCACCTCAGATCTAGTTAGAGCCTCAATCCTGGCACAAGTCCTCTTACGTACTTGTCCCCTTGCCGGCTTAACGATGTATTGTCTGGTCTCGTGATTTAACTTGTTTGCCGTAACAACGCATGTCGTCGATATTTTATTAAACGTGATTAGTGAACTCCCACCCTGACTGGTACTCGCCATATAAACAATTGGTCCAAACCGTCCCGCACTCTCACAACCGCCTCCCTTCCGCTGTCGCGCTCGCGCCCGCCGCGCTTGTCTTACCTGACCGTTCATCGCTGTGCGCTCCAGCGGTTTGTTGAGAACTTATTGGATATGATGTGAACCAGATTCTATTGGTGCTAAGTGATGGAGTTGTTGGCGTGTTCGTCTATGTAATGTATGTATTGATGTAATGTATGTGTATGTAATGTGTGTGATAAAATGTGGTACAGTGATATAATGTAATGTTGTGTAGAAGTGCAGTATGATGCTGTTATGTGTCGTGCGATGAGTCTGCGCGTGTGCGCGCGCTCGCGTCGCTAGTTTGTGTGAGAGTGTGAGATGATGTATGTGTGTCTTGTCTGTGGTGTAATCTCTCTGTTCGTTCGTCGTGTGCCTGTGCTGTACTGCGGTGCAATCGCTGTTGCGCTGTTGGTCGGTGCGGGCGGTGCGATGTTTGTATGTTGTAGAGTAAGTGTGTGTGTTAAATGTAATGTGGTGTGTTATTTGTCGCGCACTGCATTAGCTAATACAATGGTTGCGCACTGCCAGTCTGGTAAAGATCAAGCTCTAAATTAACTTGTCCGTGATCAGAGTATATCTTTCTTTGTGCACGGGCAAGGAATTAGATTTTTGTTCTATAATTCGCCTTGTAGTGTCATACCTTAATTCCCATCATATCCTCGGCTAGTCATAATTAACTTCAGTACCACATGAAAAGATCTGCACTTCATCCCTTTCTTGAAGGTCTCTTACCTGCAGAGGAGTTCGAGATAATGGACTTGTTCAATCACATTGTCATTAACCCTCTATTAATTTGCCGAGACTAAAGCTTCCCAGCTAGAATTGCTACACCCACTTCTTTCATAAACACCGAACATATAACTTTATTCTCATTCTCCCAAGCCCTCTTAATCTGATTCAGGCCTTCATTTGGTCCAGGCCTCAAGTTGATAGCCCATCCTCTTAACTTCACCGCAAAAACTTGCACCCACTCTTCGCTAATTACTGACCACCGCATTTTAAACCCAGCTAAACTGGCTTCGACCCGGCTCGGCGTAATCTCAGACCTTATACTCAACTCCCCTTAAATAACCTGCTTTATTGCCCGACATGCTCCTGCCTTTTCATGTAACATTCACAGCTAGTATAGTTTAATGCCCTATAATGAGTCTTCTAAACCTCTCCCTTTAATTTATCTGCCGTTCCCTTCGTGAGCCCCTGCCCCTAGGCCCTCAATCTCGCTCACCTTTAATTTTCCTCTCTTTCTCTTCTGTTTTATCCCTTCCTCTCTATCTAATTCTAAATACGTATAATAAATATTCAACTTCCGTGGACTCTCCCCTCTTCTGGGCCAAGGGGAGCCTTGAACAACTTCTTCTCTCATCCTTACTGCATCTTTATATCTCTTTGCTTTTCGGCCTTATTTTCTTGTGGCTTTAATATTACTATATATTTTTTTTGCATTACTTCCTCTTCCTCGCCATGATCTTATCGACTCGTCTCTGTACTTCGCCCACGCCCCCCTTCCCTTCCTCTTTTTTCACCCAATCTTCTTTACCTTCTTCCCCTTCTCTACCAGCTAAGAACCATGTATTGCTTCTCTTCCCTCTCCTTTCCCTTCTCTTGTTTCCCTTTTTCCCTTCACCCCAAAAATATTCTTCCTCCTTCTCCCTCGAGCATGAAGGAGGAAGACTGAAATATATTGATAAGATGTTGCATAAATTTATGTTTATGGAACGTGCAGATAAAAGACCCGTGATACATCCGTTGTTCTTAGTGAAAGTGTATTGGTACGTCGGGCAAGATATTCGTCCCAGGCATAATGAGGATATCTCGAGTCGATTTTTTTTTCGAGATTTTGCCTCTTGAGAAGTTGCGTAATGCTATTCCCTACTGATTTTATAAAAACTATGCCTTACAACTAGTCACTTCTTGAGTCGAAAACTAGGAAATTATATGGTTGTCATATATAACTCGTCATGCGTTAAGTTATGCCACCAGGCTCCTTATATGCCCCCATGTTTAAGTCCCTAACCCGTCCGTCAGTATGTCACAAAGAATAGGTATCTTGCATGAGCCTACTGAACAGCTTTAGGGTATGATCTTCACATTCACTCCAAGAAAATTGTCTGTAAGAAACCTTTGAAGTAACATTTCGAACGAACTCCGATCTAATTTCATTATCGAAATTGATTGGTGTCTCCTAGAACTTCCGCAATCATCAGGATTGTACAAGTTTAATTTAGGGAACAACGGAGAATTAACGTAGTTCAATGTGATTCAAATATGACAAAAATTAGACAGAGTGAGGCCACTCGAGGGATTCCACGGTATATTGCATCGCTCTACGCCACCACGATGCTTCACTAACGTGAGCAACAACTAGCCCCTTGGCGACACTTAGCATCAAGCGCACCGTGCCGATGCAACCCCACCTGACTCCCACTCTAATCATATACTATTCTGCTTTTTGGTAGCATCACGCAATGTCGTTGAAAATTCCTAGCATCGGTAATTCCATTACACAGAGAGGACATCCGACATTGAAGACATAACGTTCCCGTCTCCTCTTCTGTATCTAGTGCTCCTACACGTTCACAAATTTGTAACTGCTCTTCTCCTCAGTTCACCACCTGTAACTGGTCCGTGCTTGTGTATATCTCGTAACATTCTATATAGTACTGAACACAAATCGAATAATTCAGTTGTCTTCTAAGAGTACTGCATACTATTCAGCATTATCATAAATTCAAAATACACTATCGCGCTTCCTACCTATCTCTTTGCTATCGATTCCTGCGTCTTTTATGTTTCACTATATGTAAAGTTTCGAATTGCGGCTTCCACTTCTAAATGCATCACTACTCTTTCTCTTTTCCTTTCACTATACAGTGATACTCCTTTTTTCTTCGCGTTGTCTTCTCTGAGAGACCGACAGTAGAGAGAGACCTGACTCCATTCATTCCCTCTCGCCCCCAACTCGCAGACATGTGATATGAGAACTCAACCGTTGTTTTTTTTCTTCTTTTCTTTTTTGTTTTCTGGGGTGAAACTGTACAGAGTAAACAGTGCAACGATCGTACGGCATAGCTTCCCAGCAGCCCACTTCGCCGTGTCCGCAGTTGACAAACAGGGTAGTTAGGAGCCGGCGTAAGAAACAATCTAAAGTTTTAGAGGCTGCAACCACGCACATATAGGTCGCGGAGGGGAGGAGGAGAGAGGAGGAGAGAGGAGGCAGCGAAGAAGAAAGGGAGCCCGAAGGAGAGGGGAGAAGGAGGAGGGAGAAGGAAGAGGTGAGGAGGGAGAAGAGAGAAGAGGAAGAAGAAGGAAAGAGGAGAGAGAGAGAAAGAAGGGGAGGAGGGGATGAGGGGAGGAGGGAGAGAGGAAGGTGGAAGGAGAAAGTGCCCCACGACGACAACAAGAAAAAGAATAGCGGAAATGAAAGTAAACAAGGAATCCAAAGTAAAATAGGGAACGGTAGGCAAAATGAAGAAAAATGGAAAAAAAACAGCCTCCTTTCCTGGCAGTGTGCGTTGGGCGCAGCAGACGACTCAGACCTCGGACGTTTTCGCATTTGTCTCCGAGACCGAAAATCAAAATTAACTCAAAACGAAAAAAAAAAAGACCCAGACAGCCCAAGCCACCCCTCCAAACCCACCCGCCGACCCCGGCCGCTCTTAAGCACGACCGCCGTTTAAAGCCGCAGGAGTGGAATGTTCGGGTTACGAAAATGTTCATCGCAGAGGGCGCGGGGGACTATTGGTCGCGTTCGACTCGGCCGAAAACGGGCGGCGGCCCGCGGGCGGAGGGGGAGACACTCCATTACGGCTTTGGATTTAGCCCGTAATGAAAGGTTAAACTCGAGGAAGGCGAGGCTTAGCGCATTAAGAGAGAGATTTAACCCGTACGTGGGGGAATTTTGCTCAGAAAATGGAAATTTATCTCGAAGAAGGGGAAAACGGGTTTTCGAGTTCTGCTAAGAATGGGGGAGGAACCTACGGCTGAGTAGGCCTTTATGGCATCTAGTTTATATATGATGCAGAGCAGGAGGCGTCGGCACAGTGCGCTGCAGCGCTTCGTGCAAACGCTAGGTGCTATCCTTATCTCCTAAAGGAAACCAGATGGCATTCCGTCTCGGAATATCTTTATTTCCGTGAGCTCACAAGACGCCGGAAATCTGAAAATAATGTACTGCGACGGTCACCGACCTCGAAGCGCCGTCTGTATGCATATGTGCCGAGACACAAACTCCTGCAGTGTGTATGACCTGCATGATCAGTATTGACGTGCACGCTCACTATCGCGCTCGCCGAGGCCGTCCAGCCGCCTGGAACGTACTGCAGCCTCTGTGGCGAGTACCAACACGAAAGCCCACTGCCGCCCCTTCCCCGCCAGGCCAAAAGCCGAACATGAACACGCTTTCGTCATAAAACCAATCACCTTTGAACGCCGGGAGTTTCTCTGCAGTCAAGCGAAAAAGAGAAAAAAAAGAGGGAGATGGAGAAGGAAAGGAGAGAAGACGACTATAAAAAGAGTCAGAGAAGAGAAAACCTCAGACATATGAAAGGAGGTGACACGAGAAACGTAACAGAAAAGGAAAAACGAAAGAAAATAAGAGTGCAGCGCGGCTCCTCACAGCCACCATACCCGCAGCAGCCGACGGCGTTATAGCTGGCATTACCAAGCTAGAACCGAGCCATGCACACCGCGTACGGGTTATGCAGCCGGGTCACGAGGGGACCTTGTACCGGGTCTAACCGCCACCACCACACTGGCGCCACCTCCTCCGCCCCCCCCCTCCCCCGCCGCCGCCGCCGCCGCCGCCGCCTCGGGCAAGCTGCAGCGCCGTCGTTCCTTTGTCTTCGCTTCAACTTTCGCTTACTTACACGGACGATCGGTTCCCAGCTTTCTCAAGAAGCGCCCTTTCGTCTTCTATAACGTTCCGAACTACGAACTTTCAACAAGCGAAGCCACGATCCGGATAATCTTATCTACGCTTAAAAAATGATTGATGGCAAACAAGACTTCCTTCTTATCACCAACCACAGGTAATCAAAACAAATAACCAAAAGAACAACGCATTTCCCGTCCACATCTATAACAACTGCAACGAAGACGAAGGAGAAAAGAAGAAGAAGAAGGAGAAGGAGAAGAGAAGAAGAAGAATAATAATAACAATTCCTTTCTACCACCCTACGTACAAGAAATAAACAAACGGGACAGACACAACAAAAACCAATCGCACTCGTTACCACACTTAATCAAACCGGAAAATAAAACAAAAGAAGAACGAATCGGCCGACCCCTCCCCCCTCCCCTCCCCCCGCCCCCGCCCACCAGACAGCGCTTGCGGGCGTGCTTGATGAATGTCGCAGAGCGCCTCCGATCCCTCCCCGGCCTGATTTGCGAGCCCCGGAACTACGCTGAAGTATTGCGATGCTTCAAATGCGGGAGTGGATGTGCAGGGGGGGGGTGGGGTGGGAGAGGTGTAGGTGGCAGGGAGAGGGGGAGGGAGGCAGGGAGGGGAGAGAGGGAGTGGAGTGAGAGGGAAAGCGAGGGAGGGGGATGGTGGAGGAAGGAGGAGCGGGAATGTGAGAGAGTGAGAGTGGGTGAAGGAGATAAATATAGAGGAAGATAGCTAGATTGATATATACATATACATATATATATATATATATATATATATATATATATTATATATAACATACACACACACATATATACATAACACATATATACATATACACATATATGTACATACACACAAATATATACATATATACACACATATATAACACATATACATATACATACACACACATACATTATATACATTTATACACACACACACACACAACACACACACACACACACAACACACAACACACACACACACATATATATATATATATAATATATAATATATATATATATATATATATATTATATACATACACACATATATACAATGATAGATACGCAGACTCATACAAACTTACAGAAAGTTAGAAAGACAGACAGAAGATTGCTAAACAGACAGGCAAATAGACAGACGAGTATGTCATACCGCAGTCATCATACAACTGACCCTCTGGCCGCCTGCAGAAAGAAGTTCTTCCCCACAGGATCCTGGCTCTCTTTTCGGAAGTTTTTCGCCCGGACGTTCCCTTCGGCGAAAAGGGTTAACAGTCCTACCCCTTCCCCCTCCCCCTCCCCCCACTACCGCCACAAAAGGAAGGGACGCTTCTCTTGGTGTCTGACCCAGCAATAATGCTACGGAGAGAAAAGACAAAGGAAAGTAGGCGTAAAAACTTTTACGAGAGAAGCAGCTGAGAATGGCCGGCCCCTCCACCCCAACTTACTACCCACCCCTCCTCCTCCTCCAAACATGCTCTTCCTTACATTTGCTGGCCGGAACCTGGCTCGTGGCGAGAGAAACCCGAGCTCTCACGCGAAGTAAACAATGAAGTCGTGAAGTCGTCCGCACTTCTTCTCTCGGTTCACGAAGGAAAAGTTTCGTCACACTGACCCCGAATATCAAACCCCATGAAAAAGAAGTTCGAACACCCATTGTACACGACCTTTTTTGCGTGTAGGTCTTTGTTGCAGTCCATTCACTGTCGTGTTCATTCTGTCAACATCAAAATTGGAAAACAAAATAACGGCAGAGGCAGAATAGCAGTAGCACAGCAGTCAACCAGCTCTCAGGCTACTCTCCAAACGCAGGCCGAACCCACTTTCGAAGGTGACCCCACGCAGCCCCTGTTGACACGGTGTCAGCTGACTGCCCCGCCCTACAATGCCCCCGGAATTAATGGCTATCTCACAGAAACTACACAATGCTAAACGTAACAGACATACAAAGAGGGCTGTAACATGTCTGGGGCGGCCCCCGTAGCATGCCCCCCCCCCCTCCCCTATCTGTATCCCGCACCCTACAGCGGTTCCATATCCCTGCCCCCGTTGTTTGCACAGCTCCCCACGTCGTAGCCTAAATGCAAACATGGAAACTAATATCCCGAACCGATTNGAGAGAGAGAGAGTGGTAATATATATATTATATATATATATATATATATATATATAATAATATAAGAGAGAGAGAGAGAGAGAGAGAGAGAGAGGAGAGAGAGAGAGAGCGAGAGAGAGAGAACCAGAACGAAAACGAGAAAAAAAGAGATAAGAAACAGAATAGGAAAAAAAAAAAATAGAGAAAGAAAGAAAAATACCAGAGCAGGGTAAGAGAGAATTACCATCCCCTGCCTCAGTGATGTTGCAAGAAAAGAGACGTGAGCTACTGAGACATCTTAGAACATCTTGATTCTGTTTTTTACGATATGATGTAGCTGTGGTGTGTGTTGTGTGCGTGTGTTGTGTATAATGTTGTGTGGTGTGTGAGAGAGAGAGAGAGACGAGAGGAGAGAGAGAGAGAGAGAGAGAGAGAGAGAGAAGAGAGAAGAGAGAGAGAGAGAGAGAGAGAGAGAGAGAGAGAGAGAGAGAGAGGGAATGGAGGAGTGGGGGGGGGAGAGGGAGAGGGAGAGGGGAGAGGGAGAGGGAGAGGGAGAGGGAGAAGGGAGAGGGAGAGGGAGAGGGAGAGGGGAGAAGGAGAGGGAGAGGGAGAGAGAGCAGAGAGAGAGAGAGAGAGAGGGAGAGAGAGAGAGAGAGAGAGAGAGAGAGAGAGAGAGAGAGAGAGAGAGAGAGAGAGAGAGAGAGAGAGATGAGGAGAGAGAGAGTGTGTAAACGTGTGCGTCTATAAATGTAGCTGTGTTTGTGTGTGTGTATGTAACTGTGTTACTACATCTGCTGTAAGACGTCTTATTAAGTATACAAATAACAAATTTGTTTACAGACATACCCTGAAACCTGCCCCAAAGAAACGAATATATTCTGCCCAAAAAGTTGACCGTAGTTAAGGCACAAAGTTTCACTCCTTAATCTGCAATTTCATCGTACGTAAATGAAAACAGGAATTGAAATGACACTGTTGAATGCAAAAAAAACCAATATAATAATAATTTCGTTTTTCAATTACCGCTAAACAGAGAATACATTTATACCGCCACTCGAAAGAATTCAAGTAGAAAAAATATTCACGCAAATAACTGTTATTTAACATTGTCAACAATGACAAAAAAAAAAAAAATAATAAATACATAATAAAAAATAATCAAAATGGCGCCGACCTTCGTTTCTTTTCCGACGCAAAGCCGCCCACAGGAGGCGGTCGGAGGCGTTTCTCATATTCATAAAGCCACGGTGCCAATATTTTAAGGCACCGACGCTCGGGAATTGTGTGCGGCATTCTTGGGGCGGGGAAGGACCTCCTTATTAGGCGACAGGAAGCGGGAGGCGGCTGGCGATCCGATCCCCTCCGGTGGGGCGATCTGCGCGCACACACACACACACACACCACACGCACGCAGCACGCACGCACGCACGCACGCACACCACGCACGCAAACACACACACACACACACACCACACACACACACAGACAAGAAGCATAATCTAGGGCTGACAAGTGTAGCGTGACAAAAAATGGATCCTCGATAAATAAATGACTAATTGTAGAAAACTTGTCAGGCGATAAATTAACGAAAAATCTTTTGATCACAGAGATGAGTTTTTTTTCTTTCGTTTCTTTTCGTTTTTTTATGGTGAAATGTTTTATTTTTGTTTTATTTTTTAAAGAAAAATGCACATCTGCATGTAAGACTTTGTCTCCCAGTATGATTTATAGTCCATTTCATAAGAGAAAATTGTGATAATAATGATAATAGAGAATGGAGAAGAAAGAGAAGAAAGAGAGGGAGATGGAAATGATGATAACGATGGAGGAGGAGGGATTGGGGAATAAAGAGAGATGGGAATTAGCTTAATGGTGGAGAAGGAAGAGGGAAGAAAAGAAAAAGAGAGAGAAGGGAAATATGACAGTGATAGAGAATGAAGACGAATATTGAGAGAGAGAAATGAATTACAATAACTATACAAAAGAAAGACGGAAGATATGAAAGGAAATAACACACACACACACACACACACACCACCCACACACACACAACACACACACACACACACACACACACACACCACACATACACACACACACACACACACACACACACACACACACACACAACACACACACACACACGCACGCACACACACACACACACACACACACACACACACACACACCACGCACACACACACACACACACACACACACACACACACACACACACACACACACACACACACACACACACGCACACACCACACACACACACACACACACACACACACACACACACACACACACACACACACACACACCACACACACACACACACACACACACGCACGCACACACACACACACCACACACACACACACACACACACACACACACACACCACACACACACACCACACACATACACACACACACACACACACACACACACACACACACACACACACACACACACACATACACACACACACACACACACCCACACACACACACACATACACACCACACACACACCACACACACACACACACACACACACAACACACACACACACGCACGCACACACACACACACACACACACACACACACACACACACACACACACACAACACACACCACACACACAACACACAAAGTCACCACAGCGCATAAGTCACCCAGGAGACAGGCGCCCACGAGAGAGCGCGGGTGAGAAACGACAAGCCATGGATCAAGCCACAGAAGAGGGTGTCAGGAAGGGCATCCAACGTGAGTGGAAAAAGGGAGATGGTGGAGAAGGGGAAGAGGGAGGGGGAGATAGAGAGGGGAAGAGGAGGGGGTAGAGTGGAGAGGGGAAGAGGAGGGGGAGATGAGAGGGAGATGGTGGAGAAGGGAAGAGGGAAGATAGAGAGGGAGATGTTAGAGAGGGAGATGGTGGAGAGGGGAAGGGGGAGGAGTGGTGGAGAAGGGGAAGAGGGAGGGGGAGATGGAGGGAGATGGTGGAGAAGGGGAGAAGGAGGAGGGAGATAGAGAGGGAGATGGTGGAGAAGGAGGGAGGGGAGATAGAGAGGGAGGTGGTGGAGAAGGGGAAGAGGGAGGGGGAGATAGAGAGGGAGAAGAGGGGAAGAGGAGGGGAGATAGAGAGGGGAAGAGGGGGGGAGATAGAGGGGGAAGAGGGAAGGGGGAGAAGAAGGGAGGGAGGGAGAGGGAGGGGGAGATAGAGAGGGAGATGGTGGAGAAAGGGGAAGAGGGAGGGGGATAGAGAGGGGGAGAGGGGAGGGGGATAAGAGGGGAAGAGGGAGGGGAGATGGGGGAAGAGTGGGGAGGGGGAGAAGGGGGGGAGGGGGAGATAGAGAGGGAGATGGTGAGAAGAGAGGGAGGGGGAGAGAGAGGGGAGAGGGAGGGGGAGATAGAGAGGGAGGTGGTGGAGAAGGGGAAGAGGAGGGGAGAGAGAGGAGGTGGAGAGGGGAAGAGGAGGGGGAGATAGAGAGGGGAGGGAGGGGGAGATAGGAGGGGGGGAGGGGAGGAGAGGGGAGAGGGAGGGGGGATGGGGAGGTGGTGGAGAAGGGGAAGAGGGAGGGGAGATAGAGAGGGAGTGGTGGAGAAGGGGAAGAGGGAGGGGGAGATAGAGAGGGGAGTAGGTGATAGAGAGGAGGTGGTGGAGAAGGGGAAGAGGGAGGGGGAGATAGAGAGGGAGATGGTGGAGAAGGGGAAAGGGAGGGGGAGATAGAGAGGGAGGGTGGAGAAGGGGAAAGAGGGAGGGGAGATAGAGAGGGAGGTGGTGAGAAGGGGAAGAGGGGGGGGGAGATAGAGAGGGAGATGGTGGAGAAGGGAAGAGGGAGGGGAATAGAGAGGAAAAGGGGAAGAGGGAGGGGGAGATAGAGAGGGAGGTGTGGAGAAGGGGAAGAGGGAGGGGAGATAGAGAGGGAGATGGTGGAGAAGGGGAAGAGGGAGGGGAGATAGAGAGGGGAGAAGGGAGGGGGAGATAGAGAGGGAGAAGAAGGGGAGAGGGAGGGGGAGATAGAGAGGGAGATGGTGGAGAAGGGGAAGAGGGAGGGGGGATAGAGAGGAAGGTGGTGGAGAAGGGGAAGAGGGAGGGGAGATAGAGAGGGAGATGGTGGAGAGGGGAAGAGGGAGGGGGAGATAGAGAGGGAGGTGGTGGAGAAGGGGAAAGATAGAGAGGGAGGGTGGAGAAGGGGGAGAGGGAGGGGAGATAGAGAGGGAGGTGGTGGAGAGGGGAAGAGGGAGGGGAGATAGAGCGGAGAAGGGGAAGAGGGGGGGAGGTGGATAGAGAGGGAGATGGTGGATAGAGTATAGAGAGGGAGATGGAGTAATTAAGTGAATGAATAAAACTCAGAGTCAGAGGCTAGGTGAATAAGTGGTTAACCAACACGAAAGGATGAGTAAGATAATAAATCTGTCCAGATGAATAAATTGAGTAAGCCACAGGACTTAATGGCAAAGGAGAGAGTAGGTGGATAATTGACCGAGCAGATAAGGTCACCTTGTTTATCCACACATCT
>NW_020868849.1:44599-47099 GCF_003789085.1 Penaeus vannamei
CTGGCCTGACGTTCGCGTTGGATTTAAACTAGACAAGGTGATTATTAACATATTCAGCAATAGACATGGTGATTATTAACATATTCAGAACCCACGGCCTTGCTCTCCAGGGGGTTTAAGGTTTGTTGACTAAGGGCGACTGTGTATTTGAAACCGTACGACCGGATGGAATGTAACGAACATATTTTTGTTTATTTATTTATATTTTTTATCATCTCTCTCTCTCTCTCTTGTTTTTTTCTGTCTCTTTTCTTTCTCTCTCTGTGTCTCTGTCTGTCTCCCTCTCTCTCCCTTTCTGTCTCTCTCTGCGTGTCTGTCTGTCTGTCTCTCTTCTTCTCTCCTCTCTCTCTCTCTCTCTCTGTCTCTCTCTCTCTCTCTCTCTCTCTCTCTCTCTCTCTCTCTCTCTCTCTCCTCTCTCTTTCTTCTCTCCTCTCTCTCTCTCTCTCTCTCTCTCTCTCTCTCTCTCTCTTTTCCTCTCTGGTTATTTAATATCCCTTCATTTTTTACTACGGAATGGGGATCAAATTTAATTTTCTACTCACCGTTATTTCTTTTTTTTCGATGTTCATTAATTATTCAAAAGGCGAGTTCAAAGTGTGAATCACGTGACCCCAACTGCTGTGGCTTTTCCGTTTTCTATTTTTATCTCTCGTTTTCTATTCCTTTTGTCGTTTCCAAAATATACAGTGAAGATGTGATTAGAATTCTTATTCTAATGTCGAAAATGGGGAACTTGTATATCATTTTGCATAGCGTGTGAATGTTTCAATTGAAGGTTAATCACGTGATTTTTTGATGGGAAGGGATTGGCTGGTAATATAATTTTTTTTCGGTGTTATTTAGATATATCATATTCTTTCTCATTCCCTGTCTCTTTTTATCTATGTTTGTCTGTCTATCAGTCTGCCCTCCTTCTTTCTCTCTCTCCATCTCCCTCTCCACTCCACTTCCCTGTCTCTGTCCCTCCCTTCCTCCCTCAATTCCTCCCTTCTTTCCTCCCTCCCCTTCCCTCCCTATCTTCCCTCCCTTCCCTCTCCTCTTCTTTCTAATCTCCCTCCTCCCTCTCCCTAACTTCTTTCCCCTACTTCTCCTTCTCATCTCCCTCCCTCTCCCTCTCCCTAACTTCTTCCCTCCCTCCCTACTCTCCTTCTCATCTCCTCCCTCTCCCTCTCCTAACTTCTTTCTTCCTCCCTCCCTACTTCTCCTTCTCATCTCCTCCCTCTCCCTCTCCCTAACTTCTTCTCCCTCCCTCCCTCCTCTCCTCCCCTCTCTCTCCTAACTTCTTTCTTCCCCCTCCCTTCTCCTTCTCATCTCCCCTCCCCCCCCCACAAACCACATCCACAGACGAATAGCTTCATATCTCTCTTTTTTTTCCCCTACACCACGAGAGGGAAAATATCCACCACTAAATGTTCCCGGGAAAGAAAAAGCTCTGTCTCGTTCTTGTCAAGGAAAGGATGTCAAGTATATTCTCGTATGACATCTAATGGTTCCCGAAGTCACGGCTCGACGTAGGCAATGAGACATTTTTCTAACTTCTTTTCCAATTTATTTTCCTTTTTTAAACTTTTTCCTCTTTTTTTCTCTTTTTTTGTTTTTTGTTTTTGTTTTGTTTTTCGTAGTAGGGGACATTTTTTCTAACTTCTTTTCCAACTTATTTCCCTCTTTTTTGCCTTTTTTCTATTTTTTTTTTTTTGTTTTTGTTTTGTTTTCGTAGTAGTGATTCGCATGATGATTTCTGTTTGTTTTTGAAAGCTGGTTGATGTTTTTTTATAGTTAATTGAGGGTGATGAATGGTCATAGTAATTGATAAAACACTCGTTTTTTTATGGAATAGATAATGAATTGTTTTCTGGGAAGTCTATGTTTTATGGTGTTTATGCTTTTCATTACATCATATGGATATTTTTCTTGTTTTTCATTATTATAAGATTTTTGAAAAATCTTATGATTTAAGAAATTGATAGCAAGTTTTAAAGAATTACTTGCCTACTTGATATTAATCGCCAACGATCAATCATAATGACGCACACAACACACATGGCCTACAAACTCAATCACACACAGGGACACACACACACACATCACAAAAAGAGGGAGGAAAAAAAAAATCAAAAAATCAACCTAGACAACAAAACAAAAAACAACAACAACAACCAAACGTCACCACACATGATACATCAAGACTTGTGTAATGACCGTGATGACTCCTCGAGGCGTGAAGACGACGGAGCATGAGGCAGGAACGACGAAGAGTGATGAAGAGTGATGATGATGATGACGAAGCGTGATGAGTGAGAGTGATGAGGGTGAAGGGAGACTCAGCCACGTGCTTCTCTTCTCCGAGTGTGATGTACTTGTCATCTCGGAAGGGGGAGAGGGAGGGAGAAGGGAGAAAAAGGGGGGAAGGGTGAGGATGGGGGAAAAGAAGGGTGAAGGAGGGGGAAAAAGGTGGGAAAAGGGGGGTGAGGGAAGGGGGAAAAGGGGGGAGGGGGGGAAA
>NW_020868849.1:56827-61827 GCF_003789085.1 Penaeus vannamei
TGATTCACTTTAAACATTTACAACTTTTAGAAGTGTAGGTAAACACATTGTTACAAGATAATGTGTTTTTAAAAAATGTATACAAGATGGATTTATTGATACTAGAATAGGACTCTGATAGCTTTGTTTTTATTTCAGGAGGGCCTGCGGCACTAGCAGGGGTTAAGAAAGGAGACTCCATCATCAAAGTAAATGGTAATCTGGTGTCACAAGTCAACCATAAAGAAGTTGTGGAAATTATTAAATGTAAGTAGGTCACAGATTATGTTTTTGTATGGATTGTTTTGAAAATAGAGGATGCTAGGTGTTATACTTCACCTCTTTGCAAATTGCCAAATTTACTAGTTATTTCAGAAAGTGAATTGCCTTTTCTCTTTTTGTTTATTGGAATAAAAGAAATGATATTAGATTTTCATCATTTATGCTGGTGGCATGGCAATGGAATTCTTAGTTTTTAAGATGCTACTGAATGGAAATTATTGTTTTTGAATTGCAATAGATCACTTCAAAATGATATGAGAATACTGCAAAACTACTTTGAAGTTGAGTGGAAGAATGTATAGTTGCTTATTTAGGCAATAGTTTTATTATAATGACAACTTCTAATGTTATTTACAGTAAGCACTTAATCCATTGGTGTTGGGTACATGAACTTTCCACTAAAGTTTTGATTGTGAATTTTATTTACACATAGATGGCTTTACAAGCTTTTAATCATCAAAAGCTCAGTTAGTAGACCTATCTGACCTCACCTTTTCTTTTCTATCCCATTTCCTGAACTTTCAAATATTTTTTTTCCCCCTAATACTAGACCTAGTAATTGACTCGTTGGTTACTGAGTGCTTGTGGAGCCTTATACATGTAAAGAAAAATTATATATTGAAACCAATGTGGACTGGGGTCCTGATATTAACAAGTTGAGTCATTCAGTCATCTTGTGAATTTTAGGGAACATGTTATAAAATCACTATGATTCAAAAAATGTGTGAATTTCATGGGAGACAACACATGAAAGTGAACAAAGAACATTAAATTGGATTTTTATTGATTATTTCTGTATGTGGTTGTGAACTTCATCACCTTGACATTGTTAAGAAAGTGACTGTTGTGCATAATCATACAGTTTGTTTTTTTTCTAATTTGTAATGAAATAATGGCAATAGTAAAGATATCTAATGAAAAAGCTAAAAATTTGGAGTTATGAATTTGAGTAAAATTAGATTATCATGTCAAGTGATTTTTATTTTGAACATTTAACATTTTATGGCATTAGCTATAAATAATTATTTTTCTGGTTATTAAGGTATTCACAGATGCTTAGATACTTGGTATCAAAGCAGCAGGTATTATTAGTCATTGCTGAATGTGTTGTATGTTGTTGTAATATTGTTGGCAAAACAGAAAGTAGGATCTTTTGAAGTAGAAATCATGATTACTTGAACTGCTATTATTGAAATTGTTATTATTTTTATTATTGTTGTTGATATTATTAGTATTGTTGTTATTATTGGCATTGGTATTATTGTTATTTTTATTATTATTATTATTATTATTATTATTATTATTATTATTATTATTATTATTATTATTATTATTATTATTATTATTATTATTATTATTATTATTATTATTGGCATTGGTATTATTATTGTTATAATTGGCATTTATTATTATTTTTATTATTTTTATTATTTTTATCATTTATTATTATTATTATTATTATTACTATTATTATTATTGTATTGATTATTATTATATTATTATTATTATATTATTATTATTATTATTATTATAATAATAATAATAATAATTAATAATTAATATAATAATAATAATAATAATAATAATAATAATAATATAATAATAATAATAATAATAATAATAATAAATAATAATAATAATAATAATAATAATAATAATAATAATAATAATAATAATAATAATAATAATAAGTAAGTTTTAAGGGAATAATGTGTTAGTAAATAGATTTTCATTGCTTATCAGCCTGCTGACAGTTAAATTCCTAAAAAAAAAAAAAAGGGACGGTTCATCATGAATTGCGAGAATGTTCATGGCTCAATGTATCTAATGGAGGAGGCAGAATTAGTGAAGATAAATAGAAGTCTCCCTGGGCCCAGTAGCTCCTTGAAACAGTATACTGGTGGAAGGTTTCCCAGAGCACCAGGAACCAATCTATTTGCTGCTGATGATTAGAAATGGAAAATTCTAATGTTTTGTGATGGCAGATGGGCATAAAGAGGTTAAGTTGGTAAATGGATTGATTTCAGCGATTTATGAAGTTGGTGTATTAAATTGGGAAGTAGATGCTAGCTAGGTCTATAGTAAGTTGTTAAATGGTTCTCTTAACTTTTTGCTGTTTTTACACCTGGCAATGTTGTGAGGAATCATTATTGCTCTGACCTCATTCATCTTCACTTATGTGATATTGAATTAAAAAAAAAAGATGTTGGAATGCTTAATTTTTAAGTCAGTTTATATAATAGAAATAAATTTTACTAAAGAAGTAAAGAATTTAAACATTATTCACTTAATAGAATGTCAAAATTAAAGCATTGTTTCTTTTGTTACTGATTGGAATTGAATCATTACTTCTTTGATAAATAATATGAAATATACATTATTATTATTACTGAATCATCAATGGAAAACAGGGAATTGTTTGTTCTTCAATAAGCTGTCAATGTGAGAATTTCTAGAGGACTACGCTCATTGCATATCAGCATTTGCATCTTTCATCTGGTTCCTGGCTTACATATTGATACAAACTAAAACCGGGAAGCTAGCCTCGAATCACTAAGTAGAGGCAAAATAGATGAGTAAATTTAGAGTTGTATGTGAGAAAAAAGGATATTTCTTTACCCTAAGGATACTCTACTTCCAAGATTTTATCCTTCTTTACTGTGTTCCTCTCAGTCATCTCCTCATCAGATGTAAATGGTTTAGTTATCAGTAATATGGAAGTTTATTCACATATATATTATTTATTCATTAATATATGTATTAACATTATTATTTACATAACCCCCCAGAAAGGACTTCATTACCCCCAGTTTGAGAACTCCTGGCATAGTCTTAGAGATATGTAAATAAACAGATTTTACGAGTATATTCAGTCTTTTTGGTAGCCTAAGTTGATAAGCAGATTTTAGCGATATATTATTTGGAAAGTATATTATAGACATATAATGAGTTGGAAAAGAGGATTTAAGGTTAGATATATGTTTGGTAGTGCACTTTAATAGATAAGTAAATTAGAGTAATTTAGCCCTAAAAGGCCAGTTGGTTAGGATCATTGTTTGCTGCTTTTCTTTTGTAGCTTCCTGTTTACCATATTCGTGATATCATCTTGCACAATTCGCAAAATTTGGCAGGGTGTTTCCCACATCTGTTTTCCTGCATGCAAAACATGAAGTGTCAGCACAAAGAGAAAACAAAACAAAACAAAAAGAAACATGGTATCTGGCAAGTTTTGTGCTTTTTAGTTGTGAAGGGAACATAGGCCAAGTGATTGTGAAATGTATTTCTGGTACGGTATGGCTTGGTTTTGTTCAGCCAAATCCTCCTTCTCTCCTCTTCCATGTTGCCCCTGGCTGAGCATAATACACAATTGTCACTTGGTTTCTTAATGTCCAGTTATTATTAATACACATGAAAATATGTTTTTATAATGGAGATGACTAAAATGTTTTATTGTTATACCTAGGTTTTATTGATCTATTTTTTCTCATTTTCACACATACGTGAGGGGTAACTGCTGTAACTTTTTCAGCTTAGATGCTCTGCTGTGTGGTATGTATTTAATACGTAATGTGAAATATGCACATTCTCGTATGTAAAACGTAATGTGAAATATGCACATTCTCGTATGTAAAACAAAGCTCAAAGATAAAATCAAAATGAAAATCAATATTAGAAACATAATTTGTCATGGTGAAACTTGAAAAACCTGTTGATGAAGGGATACACAGGCTGGGGGATAGCAGAGCTGAGGGGCTAACCCATTGACCGCAAAGTAACCACATTTTAACGTAAGATGTATAAAGACTAAAGAAGGACTTTCTAATCCTGTGAGCATCAGCCAATGATCTGGCTGAAGGCTGAGGTTGTCCACTACAAATCCAGTATTTAATGCTTCTAAGTTCAGGCATGGGAAAGACTGGGTTATAGAAGTAATGCAATAGAAAAAGGGGATTTTTGAAGTAGAATAAAGTTGATGAAGATAAAGAATAGACTTTAAGTGTAGGTGACAATAAGCCAAGATTATTCTAGGTTTCATGGTAGATAAAAAATCGATGAAGATGGATCAGTCCCATGGTGCTTGGTCAGGATAGATCATGAAGAATAGTAGGAAACCAGGGTAAATGAATAGGTTTTTGGGAAGGATTGAACAGGGGCTAGATTAGATTGAAGAGAGATTTTTACTAGATTTTGGTAACCTGTTGGATCTTGGTGCCAATGGACCAAAATCCTGGCATTAGGCTTACTTGAGTGGCAACTCTTTTGGGTGTCTGAGCTTTAGGTCTTGTGCTGTGACATCAAGACATCATCTTTGCACTGCTATTCTGTATAAGCATTTTATGCTATTTTGGTAGGTACATATTGTCATTTGTTGTACTGTATCAACAAGAAAATAGACTTTGTAGTGGAGTAGATTCCATACTATCTGGGTAGTCTGCAACTCTGTGCGATAACAATAAGAATAAGTAACATTTAATAATTTTTAATTGTTCGATTTTTTGTAATACACCCAGTGCCACTGATCACTGTGGGCAGGAAAAGGATCCTAAGCATAAAAAACTGTCCTCCCTGGAACTTGTACTCTTCCAGGCATGACTCTCACATGCCATCCTTGTTTACTTCTGTAAAAACATGCAAGACCCCCTTCCTAAGTGCCCACTGAGTATGATCTTCCTGCAAGAGTTTTGTGCAGGCATGGAGTTTTCCATGATGGCCAATTCCCATCATATGGCCCTCCACCA
>NW_020868849.1:66827-79864 GCF_003789085.1 Penaeus vannamei
CCTCTTTTAATCTTGGTGTTTGTTGACACATCAGGTGCATTTGTGTATTATTAATTTTAGCACAGTGCTTTTAGCCCTTTTTAGAAATATCTCTTGAGAATCATTATATACATCACCTTCAGTAGTTTTTCGTAGTAATTGATAAATGAATGTGTGGTTGCTCATTTGTCGATTTATTCAGATTTATTAGTTAATTTTCTGACTCATTTACCCTTTCATCTTTTATTTAATGACTATCTGACTCACTGATCTTCATACACACTCGTTCATTCATTTGGTGTGTCAGTTTGTCAGTTAGTTAGTTGCTAAGCACTCACAATCTTTATTCAGTCTTTCAGTTTTTAACTCATTCCCACCACCACGATCCTCATCATCATCTTGATCCTCCTCCTCCTCCTCCTCCACCTGTAGCTCCACCTATACCTTCTCCTCCACCTGTAGCTCCACCTATACCTTCTCCTCCACCTGTAACTTCACCTATACATCCTCCTCATCATCATTATCATTTGTAGCTCCACCTGTAACTCTACCTATACATCATCATCAATCAATCAATCAATCATCATCAAACATCTTTTTTTTCATTTTCATCATCATCACCATCACCCCTTTTGTTATTGATAGTAATATAAGTGATAGTAAATAGTAGTAGTTGTGATAGTATTGGTAGCAATATAGTTGAGATAGTTTTTTATGAATCTAAAGAGTAAGAGAAATAGTGATATTGTAATAATTGTTGTTCATGTTATTATTGTTAATATTGTGTTGTATTAGTTACTATAATTTTTTTCATTGTCAATACACCATTATCATGATCATGATCATTATTGTTAATCATTATCAGATGATCAGTATTGCCACAGTAGTGTCAAAATCATAATTTTGGTCATGGATTTTGCTGTAGGTTATTTTTCAGTATTCACATGATGGTACTGATGATGTAGTCATGATTTTAATTAACAATGATTTATTTTTTATTATGCATATAAGAGATAGTTTGCTATGATATAATGCCCAGTCATATCATGGAGATGGATTTTTTACATGACAAAGTTTCTCTCCAATACAAGTTGCTTTGCAATAAAAAATATATGAGAACACTTTTTTATTGTACTGTAGACTGATGATTTTATATTCCGGTATGAATATTGCCTACTAAAAATCTACCATACCTAGGGAAAGTTTAGGAATGTAGCCTGTGAGAAAAGAACAGCTAATAACCAAAACTCAGGTATTATATGTCTCATCTTGTTTGAAACTGTGTCCAGTCTCTTAATCACTTGTACTGCGGCTTGGGCATTAGAATTAAATACTTCATGAAGGGGCTTTCATCAAGTGTTGATATAACAGTTGTCATGGTAACAGATATTTCTTCTTTCATAATCTGCATCATCACAGACATCATAGTTATCATTATTACTGGTCATCCAACCTATGAGCATATATAGATATTACTATTATTTTGTTATGATAATTACTGTTAGGAAATATTCCTTTTTTTGTGTGAAAGATTTTGGTGAATGAATATTTGTGTTTAATTTGTTTGCTGAATATGTTCTTCAGAAGTATGTTCACACTTTATTGGTATTTTTGTTGCTAAATAAAATCAATAAGATAATCTAGGAAATTTACCCTTTTTCTGCTTGTTTTTCCACAGCAACACAATATGTGAAGCTTACGTTAAGAAGTTGTCCCGAAGGTGAGGTGCCAAACCTCACCTCTCCTCAAGACACTTCCCACAGACCTCTTCCACCTACACCGTCTTCCAAGTCGAACGAGCGCATCACAGCTCCTTTGCCAGTTAATGTAAGCATATTTTCCGAGCTCTTATGATATTCCATAATTATGTTGCCTTTCTGTGGATTCATACTCTGTTTTCCTCAATTTATATTAAAGTGAATATTATTTTGCCTTTTCAACAGACACAGTTACAAAATCAAATGGAAATGAACAAAGGGAAGATGCTTACCATGTACCTAGACAAACAGCGCAGAGTGCGCGACAACATAATTGTTGAGCTGCAGAGAGGCCCTTCAAAGGTAAGTGAAAGTTGGATATCAGGAAGAGGAATAGAAGGTGCAGGAATAAGGTGATATTTTAATAATGAAACTCTAAGGCATGTTTTATATAGTTTATATCACTCTTGGGTTGTTTATTATGTATTGAGTATTGCATGATTGTTGTTATTGTGATAATGGTATTTTGATATTTTACTTAGATTTCGAGTTGACATGGGATTAGATGAAGCCAGATGTATTCACCACTGCTTTTCAAATTTAAGAATTTTGTAAAAAATATTAATTTTCTTACTTTAATGCTGTATTTTAATTGAATGGATGTTACATAATGGTTATGAAAAGAAATACTTAGTTTTATCCTAATTTATTGTTTAGTCATGCATTAATTATGGTGCAGCTGCTGATCTTTTTTATATTATTGTTTGAGTGTGTGCTATCTAGTTAGGGGCAAGTTCTTTGTTTGCTTAAAGCAATATAGTCTCGCTTTCCTCGGTCTCCCTTGTGTCTGGTTCCTCTCATTCATGTTAACATGATGTTGTGCTGGGGTGACCTTTCCTCACCCATTACCTATGGGTAGCCAAACCATCTCAGTTGTATATCCTTTGCTTTGTCCATTGATATGAATATTACTGTATACCTAGAGAGATTCAGAATTGAATTCTATATTGCGCTTGCATATTCAGCTGAACTTCAAGGCTTTTATGTTTCATTGTCAAATGATGCTGTGGTTCACTTTCTCTTGTTTATGAACCTAATCATTCTCTGCCTAAAAACTGAAGTCGATGCTATCACATGATTTTCCATTAGAAAGATAGGTCAGTAGATTGAAAGTAACTAATAAATGAAATTGTTACATACAGTGGGTAATATTCAAACTCAACTTGGAAGACATTGTATGGGACCATAGTAATTTATTAAGGTAAAGAAATTGAATAAATTGTAAAAAGATAAAAGGTGAAAATTCTTTTCAACATTTTCATTTTTTGTTGTGTTGCAGTACTTTCAAAGTGGCTATAAGGTGGTATAGTGAAGGCATCCAATGGTAATAAAATTTTCAGTTATTGAGAAACTTATTGAAATGACGGTAAAGATGATATAGGTAGATGAAGGTTTTTGTTTAACTTACAGTGGAGAGAAGAAATCAGTAGAACGAAAGTATACTTTCTGACAAGGGAGTGTTTGGATGAGCTATAATTATTTCCATTGCAAAGCATTTTTCATGCTTTCGGGTATCAGTAGGAACACTAGAGGATAGTGAATTCCATCTGAAATTCATATTAATAAATATCTGTTTATCACGGCATCAGTAGTGAAAATTGTTTCTTTTTTCTATTTTTTTTAATGACATAAATTCACACACTGTATGAAACCATAAAGAAATAACATAAATGCTTCATAGATATTTATACTTTTTTTTATGTGAGCTTTCATTTGCAAACCCTTTTGTCAGTTGTATAACAGGACATTGACGAATACCTTTCATATTATATCGTTGGTGCTGGATACGTGCATTGTCCTATGAAATTTTCTTTTGTGAATTTTTCTTACAGTTGGCTCTGCAAGCATTTTACGGCCAAGGAGTCAATGAATAGGTCTACCTGACCTCATCTGATTTCCCAATTCCTTGAATTTTCTGGAAAGTTGTTAAAGTTGTTACTGTTATGGTCTTTATCATTGACTTTATGATTATTACAGTGTAATTAATAATATTAATAACAACAGAAGTAAACTAAAATATTTCTAAATATTAAGAAAATGAGTAAACTGGTGAGATTTGGTAGGATCAGTAATTGACTCCTTGGTGACAAAGAATATGGAGCCACCTGTGTGTAAACAAAATGAATAAACTAAAATCACAGTAGACATGGGATGTATGTACACCTTTCTGGTGTCAAAGCATCAGAGCAAACTTTGTTGAGTCAGTATTTGACAGTTGACGAGCAGCTCCGATATCATCACCATTATTTTTACTGTTATTTATACTATTCTCTTTTTCTTTCTTTCTTTTTTGTTATTATTACTACTACTACTATTATTATTATTATCATTATTATTATTATTGTTATTATTATTATTATTATTATTATTATTATTATTATTATGAGTGTTATATTATTGTTATAATTATGATTTTTTTCTTTTGTTGCAGTTTTAATTACAAGCATAAACAACTTTTTTCTTCTTTATTCATTTATTTATTTACTTTTATATTTTTTGGTTCTGAATAATATTAGTTTTTATTATTTGTTCTTTTCTTTACTTTTCTGATTTATTTGTATATGTTTGCTGTTGCAGGTTTTGCAGAGAAATCTTGAGAAGGAGTTGGATTCTATAAACCGTCAAATTGCCAAAATACAGGAGGAACTCAAGAATATGAAAGACATTGAAGCTCAAGTAAGCATGAGTTTATTTTATTTTCATTTAGCATTTTGTTTATTATTGTTTATATATCCTTTATTAAGTCTTTACTATTTTTTTCTGTTTGAATTTATTAAGCCAATGAAGACTCCATTATTTGTTTATAACTTCAGATCAAAGTGTTTTAGTTGATATTTGTTGAATATTCAGATTGCCAAGACGCCAATACTTCATCATGTCTTGAACTTCATTCTTGCTGCATTATACACGCAATTAGAAATATCACTTGGTTTTCCAACTATCCTCTAAGAGTTAATATGTTGGGCTTATGTATCTCCCACTGAGACCTGCGGACAAGTCTTCTAAATATGTGAAGAGCTCTGAGCTTGTAATATGCTCATGGCAGTACGCAATTACTTGATGCTTTGCTGTGGCCAACTAATTAAGTGTTATTTTGTAATTAGAATAGTGTATTTTTTATTACTTTACTCTTCATAATTTTGTTATATTTTCTTTTGTTTTTTGTTAGTATGTTATGTCTTCATGTGTTGTATTTGTTTTCAGTTACATTCGCACCCGCGCTCCTCTCCTCGCTCTCCTCCCCTCTCCCGTCCATCTTTCTCTCACCCACATAGCCAACTCTCCCACCATCAGACACACACCCGCTCTGTGTCTGAGATTCCCCCTCCTCTTCCTGCCCGAAGCCGCTCCTTAGTGTCCCAGATATCTGCTCCTAATATCTCTGGCTCCTTTGCCTCCCTTACCTGTGCCCCGCCTCTACCCCCACGTCCCCCCCACCTGGAGAGGGTTGGGGAGGGAGGCCTAGCACAAAGTCTAGAGAACATACATAAGGTGCAGAGTCTCTCTCATGTAAGTTGTAGATGACACAAAATTAAAAAGAAAAAAAAGTTGAAGTATACATAGATTTTGTTATTTTGGGTGCTAGATTGCTCTTGCTTGTATTGTGTTTGCACAGATTTTGCCTGCGGTATGATATTTGAATCCTGCTGGACACGCTTTGCTCTGATTGTCCCAAGGGTGATTAACCCTTGAACGACGGATGATTGTCAGGAAATGACAAAAATTTTTCCAGCTCTTAGTTTTAGTTTAGTGTTAGGATCTCCACATGGAAAAATATATAGCTTTTTATGATGATGGGTGGCCATGTTGATGGTACAACAATTTTTTTTAATGAATCTTAGTTATATAATCTGGCAGGAAATTTTTAGTATCTAAAAATAATCATAGAATCTGCTATGGGGAATGTGATTGTGCAACAAATTTTTATATTTGTTTAGTTAGTATATTTTGTTTATAGTTTTATTGTAACCAAGTGTACCTGATTGACATGGGAACATTGTGTATATTTTCCATTATATAATTCAGTAGTGGAAAGAGAACCCAGTTATGTAGGAGAAATACAACATAGCCTGTTTGAGACAACCCACCTGACTAAGCAGATAGACGTAAACTTATGTTTGTGAAGTGGTGGGAAGGAGAATAACTCTGCAATGCAACATATGAATTTTTCATTATTATGTGTCATCAGAAGCTTGGATTTCTAACATAGATACAGTATTGAAAAAAATCTTGCATTGTTTAATTATTAATTTTCATACATACCTTCTAAAAGTTTTTCGTAATAAACTCTCTTCATGTGTAGATATCTTTGTGATTTTGGCTAGTATGACTAGTGATTATCTTGATTTTACTAGTATTTCATAGAACTTGAGACTTCCTTACTATTTTTTAACTAATGCATATATTCCCCATCTTCAGTAGACAAAATGAATTATGAAATGCCCCGTCGTTTAAGGGTTAAATGAATAAAGTTTTAAAACCAATGTTTTGTTGGAAAGCAACACCAAACCTTAAGAGAAGGATGTCAAATTGGTATTCAGTCTGAGCAGTTTTCCTTTGAAGTGACTTTGGTAACATTTTTGAAAATTTGCATATGGTCAGGTTTGCACATGTTCAGTTGGTCAAAATGGTCATGTCTTGATTTACAGCAGAATTGGATGGCTGTTATGAGCATCTGATGATATCTGAACAAAATGTAAGAAACATTGTTCATTTGTGTAAAAAGAAAGAAAGAAAGAAAAAAGAAAAAATTGAATGCCTTACAAGATATTCTAATTTCATGTTTGATGAGAAAATATGGGTGCTGTGGTAAGACCATAATGATATCAAACATAACTGATTTTAATGGCAATACGTTTCATGCTTATTAAAGTTTGAGACCTTTAGAAGTCACTGATGTTTTCAACATCAGTACCTAAAAAGATTAGAAAAATATTACAAATGATTTTTACATCAGCAAAGGACTTGGTCTCTTACCTGAAGCTAATTGTATTTGTTACTGCTGCCATTTACTTTTGGGGAAAGAAGTGCATCTCCATAGAGTTGCAAGCTAACTGTATTTTATGTGACTGGCTATGAATTGAGTCTTGACCATTTTCTTCAACTGCATGCACGCACATACATGGGTGATTAAAACTAAGCATATGCTGGGTATGGTATAAAATTTGAGCAGTAATGTAGTTTGCTTCCTCCACATGCAGAAGATGGTGATATAATCATTTGTTTCTATACATGTACATAATATTCACATCCTGTATATTCATGTGGTAGTATTAACAACAGTGAAATATATTACAAGGTGATGTATAAGGCTAATACTACTTATAAGTCCTTGAGCATGTATCTATTGATTTTGTTTAAGGATTGTTTCAGGCCATGTGATGATTTGTTAGGAAATGATTTTTTTTTTATGAATTCAACTTCCTATTTTGGCCTCTCTCATCCTGTTAAGACATATTCCATCTAATATTTGTGGATCCACTCCTTGAAAACTATATGGCATGTTATAGTTTACAGTGTGAATATGCACCTCTAATACTGTGTTGTGTAACTATAGCACAATTATTTATTGGAATTTTGTTATGACTGCATAACTTGAATGTCAGCTTGCACAGTATGCCTTTGTACATTTCAATTGCACATTGAATTGTTGCTATTTAGTAATGAAAATAACAGAGATTTTTCTTACGTGGTACTGAGAATGCTTAAGCCTTGTATAAATACTTTTTATTTATATTATCTTTAAAATTGATACTTTACACTGACCTCATTGAGTAATTTACAGTTTTCAGTCTTTTATTTTTCATAAAACCTTCAAAATGATGTATGTTCCCTTAGAAAATAACATTTTGATAATTTGTGAAGTACTTTGGAATAAGGAAAAATCTCTGTAAATTAGGATGTATCTGGTTAATATACCCAGATTATGGGTGACTTCAGCATTCTGTTTACATCTGATTCTATGTATTATGACTCATTTTGTTAACGTATCTCATGCTATGAATTTATTTTTTCCAGTGGAAAGCCTTGATTCTCTGTACAGAAAAAATCATTTTGCATTATATTACGGTTTCTTCATGATATATAGGTCATTGTCCAGCCTGTTAAACAATTTTATTTTGATAGAAGTCTTTAATTAATCTGGGAAATAATTAGGGAATAGGTAGCAGTATCATGCACCTTCATTTATACACTGAAGTTCATTTAAAATGCCTTGAACTTAATTGTCATCTGTTTTACATCCTGATTGATTTTTATCATGTCTTAAATGCTAGGAAACCCAAATTATTTCATGAGAAAATTGATTATTATCATGTCTTAAATGCTAGGAAACCCAAATTATTTCATGAGAAAGCAGAACATGAATGTTATGCATGCATGTGTAATAACAGTTTGATAAAACAAATGGTGACTCCTTGTTCTGTGATTGTTTTGCCATGCCATTTAATATCTTGCATAGTGTTGATATTTCCCCTGACATCCATTTGATATGTACATAAGTGTAAAATTTGTGACTTACTTTTGTCTGTGTAAGAGTTGACTTGATTTCAATATATGGCTATATCATTAATGCAAATTGTAAATTGGTTCTGTATATATATATCTATATGCCTTGATATCTGTAATTAATCATTTTGCCTAAGTAGCTGATCATAGTTTTTTTTTCATAATACCCTTTATTGTAGCCCCTCGAAAAAAGTAATAATTATTATTGTCTATTTTTGTTGTAAGTGTCTATTATTATATTACTAAAGGAATGTAGATGCCCAGTTTTGATTTGCTTAAAGAATGTTAACAAAGAAATATTCTTTGTCTCTTAACCAAAAATTATGATATGAAGAAAGCCACAGATGAGAGACAACAGATTTTTAAACTATCCAATAGTCTTACGTACCTCAATATTAGTTCTTCATTGCCTTATATAGAGGAGAAACTAATAAAATTATCATGAAAAGTAATAAGAAAAAATGCAGACATTCGTGGATACACATGCACCTACTCCTATACATGCACAAGCACATGTACATGTACAGGCACTTGCACTTGTGCTTGCACATGCATGCACACACACACATGTGCATACAGACATGCACATCTGCATACACATATACACACATGCACACACATACACACATAATCACAAAAACACACATTGCAGTTCTTAGTATAATGAATTAATAAAAATTCTTAATGTAACTCAAATATTTCAATTACTTCATAGAATTTGGATGCACATAAATGCGTTATGACTTTATATTATTTTTTGGCTTTCAAACTTTATGTAGTGATTTTTTATTTTCCATTCAGTAAGAAAAAGATTCACAAGCTCTTTTTTATTTTGAGGTTATAAGCTTAGAATTCAGAATTGAGGGTTGTTTTATGCAAGGTCATCATGTTTAACAGGCTGACAAAAAGACAAAATTATTGAATGCTTTAAGTGCTCCCACCACTAGCTTGAGAGAAATAGTCAGAAGATTCAAATTAACCATTTGTATTACAGTCGGCAAGTTCAGTGTCAGAACCTGGTAGCCGGCCAACATCGCACTGCAGAACCAAGTCAAGCCCCGATCCCCTAGGTCTTCACAGTAGTCCAGGTAATACATTTGTAAGGATGACAGTGGTAAAGAAGTTACTTTACATGGTTTTCTTGACTGTTTTGGATGGCATTGTATCATGGATATTCCCTCGCCATTGGCTTGTTGGACGGAGTTTGTTTTTCTCCGTTTTAGGAAATTTAGATTTTAGATTTTAGGAAATAGCACCTATAATGAAGGTAAACCTTCAAAATTATAATATTTTTATAGATTATAACAAAATAAAGCTCTTAGGTGCCAAATGTTGCTTGCAAACCACCAAACGAGCCGGGTGCACAATAATCCTGTTTTTACATCCACTTGCCAAACTTTTTTACTGGCGGAAATGGGTTAATACCTTCAGTATTTGACAACATTTAAACTTCTTTTAATGATACTGAATCTTGATAAAGGGCAAGTGTCTTTATTAGGAATAGAATCATATCGAAGAGTAAGATATTAGAAAATATGTTTACATTATTTGATATACATTTTCTTTTCACAGGTCCTTGCAGATTAAGTGGAAGTGACTCGGTCAGTGACTTAAGCCAGACAGGATCAAATACAAATCGCAGTAAGGTATCTTCTGTGTATAGTGAAGACATGGTTCAGGGAGAGCCTCCAGGAACCCCCCCTCCACCATATGGCTACTTACCTGCAGATGAAGCAGATGAAAATTATTCAGTAATCATGGATGATGTGAGTATGAGGAAATGAGTAGATGTGATTGTCAGATTTTTGTATGTGGATGTCTGTTGTCATAATCTTAGGGCTAGAATTGCCGTTTCGGAAAACGTTTGGCACATGTTTGTGTGATGACCAGTTTTAAGCAAACTGAATATCTGGAAGGTTTGCTTCCTTGTGGGAAAGGTGTCAGGCTACACACTTCCTTTTTATAATTTGGATTATCATACATTGGAACTTGTATGCTGTGCCTGTAATCAGTCTGACTATTTATTTGCTTATTTTTATGTTGACTTGTTTGCTAATCATATTGAGTTTTTTGTCAGCATGTTTGTATGGACTGTTTTATTTTTATATTGAAGAAAGATGCTGACAGTAAGGCTGCAATATTCTGTAAAGAAAAAGGAAATTTAGCTGTACCTAAAATGCTAGTCTGAAATTTTATTGTATTTATTAGACAAAAGTTTTTAAAGACAATTGCATTAAACATCTAGCAATAAGCATAACAGGCTTTTGTCAACTTAAAAGCAGGTGTGGATATTATGAAGTGCCATGAGCAGAGGGAACATATAAGCTTATAAACTTCATATGCTTTCAGTTGAAGAAAGAAAAATATTACTTTAATCTGTGTATACAGGTACCTGATATGACCACTTTTTTTGTGAATGTTGTTGCACAGAGATATCTCCATAAGTACTCAGCTACCAACAAGTCAATTAATAGACCCTGTATGACGTCACTTTATTTAGTCATTCCTTGAATTTTTTGGATTTTTTTTCTTTTTCAAATGCTGTTGATATTAATATGGTTGTTATTATTATTATTATTATTATTATTATTATTATTATTATTATTATTATTATTATTATTATTATTATTATTATTATTAATATTGCAATCATTATAGTATTATTAGAATACTAATAGTAATAAGGAATTCAGAAAAATCTCTAAAAATCAAGGAAAAGGGTAAATGAGTGTGATAAGTAGGACTAGTAGTTAACTCCTTGGTAGCTAAGTAATTGTGGAACCAACTATGTGTGAACACAATTGATAATAAAAATTACAATGGATATGACATGTATGTAATGCCATCCTAGCATGAAGGATTAAGGTGGCTATAAGAGTCCTGTAACCTCTGCCATACGCTCATCAGTCAAAAGCATTTTGTTAACATTTCATTGCCCTGTGCTTTTATCCTATTTTTATCCAGGAAGAGGGAAAAGGCTTGCTGATACTTCAAATAACTTCTGCATATACATAGTGTTTCATTTGTGTAATCCAAATCTCTTAGGAACATTCACATACTATCAAGGAATCTTGGGGTTTGCATTATCCTTTGCAGTTTCACTAATTTGCAAATGTAAATATATGAGTAGCTGTCCTTTTAAAGTATTTTTCTTTGAATAAATATATTTAAAATAGGTATTATATTTTGTTTGCATTACAAAAGTAAAGAGACAAGGTAATTTATGAAAAGATTTCTATATTCCATTGCTGCCGGGTAAATATATTGTCCAGTATTGTATGTATAGATGGCTCCACAATTGCTCATTTCACCTAGGGGCCAGTCAGGTGACCTTACCTGATTTCCCCTTTCCATTAGTTGTTGGGGAAAAAGTTTTTTTTCCCAGTGCTATTGATGTCATTGTTGTTGCTATTATTATTGACATTAGGATGATTTTAATGTTGATAATAATACTAATAGCATTAAGATATGAAAGAGAATTTTTCTGAAAATCTTGTAAAAGGTAAACAGGGGAAATAGGTAGGAATAGTAATTGACTCCTTGGTGACTAAACACATGTAGAGCCATCTATGTGTAAACACAGTTAAACAAAAATTCACCTTGAACATGATTGTAATTTTGCCATAATGGCATGAGTGGTTTAAGGTTTAAAAAATTATTAGGTTACAGTTGTTTCAGATACTTTTAGTATAGTAAATGACTATATAAATTTCACATCATCTTATCAAAACTGGTAGTTCACTAACACGCGCACATGCACTTTCGCACACACATGTGCACACACATGCACATGCGCACACACATGCACATGCGCACACAAACTCACGCTCCCTCTCCCTCTCTCACTCTCACACTCACACTCACACTAACACTTGTGCTCACATTCACACACATTTACTCAGTCATACTTACACACATACACACACTTACATTCACACTTCCACTCATACTTACACACACACTAGGAAGAATCTTTTTATCTGAGTGTGAATTATATAACCGTAAGAAAAACTTTAATATGATTTATCTTTAGAATTACCAATATTTTTAATTCATAGTGTTGATCTTAAATAACATCTGGAAAATTCACAGCTTTAATTTTTTATGGAACTGAAATGAATCATCAATGTATGGTAATATTTTGATTATTTATTTTAAATTCATAGTTTTGATCCTAAATAACATCTGGAAAATTCACAGCTTTAAATTTTTATGGAACTGCAATGAATCATCAGTGAGTCACATAAGGGGTATGGGTTATTGTGTATAGTGTGTTAGAACCCATTCTACGCCTCAAAATAATCAGCATGATTGTAAAACAGGCTTTGTGTGTAGAGAAAGACACAATATTTTATACAGTTTTATTGAAAAGGTCAGTTACATTTCTTGATTAGAAGTGTTAAAAGTATTGTTTCTTTTTCTTCCATCATGTCAACTCAGAATATTGTTTTAATTATTGAGCAAGGGGCTTTGACTTACATAAAGGTAAATGGTACCGGTAAAATATTTATTAACTAATTTTCATAATACCCACACTTGTTTTATGACAGTCCTGGTTAGTTGGATTACTGTCTTGCTATGCTTAACTAACACTATTTCCATTGGTGTGTGTGTGGGGTAGTGTGATGGTGGGGGAGAGTTTGCACCTTCTGCTCCCCCCCTCCCTTCCCTTCCTGGCCCCCCCCTGCCCAGCAGACCATCCTTACCTGGCCTGCCGCCCAAGCCAGGGTCGCATCATGCAAGCCCTTTTGCTTCTCAAGTTACAAGCCCTACCAGCCCAGATGGACAGGTAAC
>NW_020868849.1:79964-103717 GCF_003789085.1 Penaeus vannamei
GTACGTATATATGTATGTATGTATGTATGTGTGTATGTGTACGTATGTATAATGTATGTATATATTTGTTCATGTATGTGTGTATATATGTATATATATATATATATATATATATATATATATATATATATATATATATGTATGTATATATATTTATTTATATTTATATGTATATGCATATGAATATGTATTTATATGTATGTATATATAAATATAAATATACATATATATATATAATATATATATATATATATATATATATATATATATATATATATTTTATATTTGTATATTTATATTTATATTTATATTTTATGTATATGCATATGCATATGTATACGTATATGCATATTTATATGTATGTGTATATACATATGTGTGTGTGTATATATATATATATATATATATATATATATATATTATATATATATATATATATATGTATGTATAATATTTATTTATATTCATATGTATATGCATATGTATATGTATTTATATGTATGTATATATAAATATAAATATACATATATATATAATATATATATATATATATATATATATATATTATATATTTATATTTATATTTATATATATGTATATTGCATATGCATATGTATACGTATATGCATATGTATATGTATTTAATGTATGTGTATATACATATGTGTGTATATATATATATATATATATATATATATATATATATATATGTATATATATATGTGTATGTATATATGTATGTATGTATGTATATATATATATATATGGTATGTAATATGGTGTGTGTGTGTATTTATGTTTATGTCATTGCGCATGAATGTTTATATGTGTGGGTGCGCGCGGTTAGAAGGGCGAGTGAGGGGCGGCAGGCAGACCCGGGCGGACCGCGGGGGGCATTCTCTGCCAAGGAGGAAGAGTGACTCACCTGCCTCCTTCGCAGGGTCTCGGGTGATGGGCTGCGTCGAGGGGCTTTGGGGGAACATGTCCTCGTATTCTTTTAAATATTTATGTAACGGGATCAATATAGAACATCTTTCATTTACAGCTTTTTGGGCAATCGCTTGTAAAGATTAGAATTTTGAAGAATAAGAGCACCCATGTAAGATGTGATCTCAAGGAATCTCAGGGAATTAATGTTAGTGTATGTAGTGTCGTTTTAAGTACACAGTGAAATTGGTATGGAAGGATTTCGTTATGTAAGGAAAGATTAGGCACGCACAGAAGTGCTGGCAGGTGCCAGGGCATTTCCAATAGTCCTGGTGTTGATGTGGAGGCTGACTTAAGATGCAAATGTTTAGGTTGTGTAAGTTTTGCTCAGGAGGTTGCTTATTTCATGAATTAAGGAAAGGTTTTTTCTTTTTTCAGGTACGGTTGAAAGCAAGAGCTGGAATTACAGTCGTTCGGGGTGTGCTAAGAACAGTAAGTTTCTTGCAGGATACTTTTTCGTATTTTCTTATACTCTCTCTCTCTCTTTCTCTCTCTCTCTCTCTCTCTTTCTCTGCTCTCTCTCTCTCTCCTCTCTCTCTTCTCTCTCTCTCTCCTCTCTCTCCTCTCTCTCTCTCTCCTCTTCTTTCTCTCTCTCTCTCTCTTCTCTCCTCTCTCTCCCTCTCTCCCTCTCTCTCTTCCCTCTCTCTCCTCTCTCTCTCTCTCCTCGCGTCTCTCTCTCGAGAAGCCCGCTCCCTCTCCCTCTTGCTCAAAAATAGGCCTCCTTGGGCAGGCAGCACCATTGTGTCTCTTCTTTCCCTCCTCTTCCCACACACCCTCGTTCCCCGCACGAAGCTCTGCCCCTTGCGGAGGCAAGCGCCACCGGCCTGCTGCGGGCGAAGGTGCGAGCGGCGGCCGCGTGGGTGTGAGTCAGGCTGTGACCCGGGTGCTCGCGCATCGATCCCCAGCGGCGTGTCGCGTTTGTCCCAGCCTTGAGTTAATGCTCGTTCATGATTTATTTTGACCGTTCGTACTTACTCTGTTATGACGTTAATGTTGTACGCTTTGATTCGTTGCCACGTGCGTATGAGGACGGAGATTTTTGGTAGGATTGAGCTGTGCGTTGATGTTTAAATGCACGGGCATGCAAAAGCTCTGCGCCTCGCGGAGGTTGTCCTTGATGAAGTGATTGGTTGGAAGAAATATTTCCAGAAGCCTTTCGTCCGCTCGAAAGGCACTCGACGACCAGGCCGCTTGGGTGGGACGTCTCACTCGAAGGCGCATTGTGGCTTTCTCGTCGGCTGCGCTCGCCTAACGGGACCCACGCTGGCTCTCAGAAAAGTGGAGGCGGATGGCCCTGGTCTTCATGCTTGAACTTCCCTTGGCCGGCGAGCTTGGGACCGGAGGCAAATGAGGCATATTTAGCGGTTAGAATTTCGTGTATCCGAGGAAACATATCCGAAGTGAGCTGTGGTAGACGTAAATAATAGGTGTCTCAGCTGTGCAAGTGACGTCCGAGCGAAGTCATAACCACCAGATTCGAATCATTGCCCCGAACCATCGAAGTGGACGACCCAGCGAGTGCCAGACGAGTGACGCTCAGCCTCCACGGAGAAGTGATTGACGGCCTCGAGCTCCACGGATGACCTGGCCCTCGGAAAGGCGTTACCGATGGATGGGATTAGCAGTACACTTACCTAGAAATCTAGATATAAGACGTGCACGTAAGGCGTTGATGAATTCTTCGTTGATGCCATCTCTTTCTTGCATCACTTCCGCGTAACGGGACGCTGTCGTCGCTCACTCTCCAGGGAGGAGGCGGGTGATTTTGGGGGAATTTTTGTTTGTTTGCGTTGCTTGCATTGCACTTTGCATACAGGAAATGTCTTTGTAGAGGGAACTCGGTGTTCTAGCTTTTGAAAGAAAAACAAAACGTGTAAGTAGAAGTAGGTCTGAGGACAGGGAAGATTGGGCGAGAGCTGGAGGCATAGTTGTGGTCTGTGAGGAGCCGGAAGGAGGCGGCTGCCGGTCAAAGTCGTTTGTGCACCTTTGGATCAGTATGGTATGTGAGTGTGGGTGTGGGGTGTGGGTGCGGGCGTGGACTTGGGTGTGGGGTGTGGGTGTGAGCGTGGGTGTGGGTGTGAGTAAGGGTATGAGTGAATGTGGGTATGAGTGTGAGCGTGGGTGCAGGTGTGGGTGAGGGTGTCATTGCGTGTGTGGTTGAGAGGATGGGTGTGGATGTGGGTGAGGATGAGGGTATAGGTGTGGGTGAGGGAGAGGAAGTGGGAATGAAAGAGTAATGCTTCCCCGCATTTGCATGGAGGAAGGAGGACCTTCGCGGCAGTGCCCTCACGCGGGTTCCTTTCCGCATTTATGATCAGCCAAGCCGCCGCTCGGTCGAGGGGAGCGCTCTGGTCGCCCTCGATGCCAGTGACCCTCGCGCCGGATAAGGGCCTCGCAATCTGCTTGCTCGCTTTCATCCCCGCACTTCAGTCGCTCGGAGAAGGGAAGGGAAGGGAAGGGAAGTGCGCGGGGTGAGGAAAGGGGAGGGAAGGAAAGGAAAGGAAGCGAAGGGATGGGATGGGGTGATATGGAAGGGATGATAAGGAAGGGAAGGAAAGGAGGCGAGAGAATAGAGGGAAGGGAAGGAAGGAAAGAGAGGAAAGAGGAGGGTTGGGGCGGGGCGGAGCGGCAGGAGTTATGCGGGCGGATGTGCGGAGGGAGTTCGGGGGCGGTGACTCATGTCCCGCTTACCTGCGCCAGGTAAGTAACTGGAAGAATCAGCAGGTGGTGTTTGCTCATCTGCACGCATGGAGTGTCAGGGTCAGTGGCAAAAAGGGCGGTTTTAGCAGGAAAGGAAGGAGGGCAAAGAGTGGAATCCTGACTAGAGAAGCAGAGAAGGAGAGAGGAAAGGAAGAGGCGGGTGACAGGTCTGGGAGTGTGCAGAGGAAGCACCGCTGTTAATAGGGAGGGAAGGAAGGCGCAAGAAATGGTTGTGGGAAGTGGATAATGCTCATGATGTTAGATAATGGGTGATGTATTCAAGAGTGTATGACAGGTGCAGTAAATTTGTTTCATCCCTAGAGGTACGCTTTGCAGTTCTGCTAGTAAGACCTACTTCAAGTAAATGATGTTATATTGATTATGGGATTTCCCTTGTCTGTTCTTTATTGTTATGTTTATAAAGCGACAAAATGGGAAATTTAGAGATCGGTTGAAAGCAAGAAATAGATAGATATATATTTTTGCTTACATGCAGATGCAGGTAGACCAGGAAATTATACAAACTGAAAGTGTCCTCTACAAGCTTAGGAGCCTTTGGGAAGCAAGGATGCGACGCAGGCTTGATTCCAGATTTATCTTAAATACAAGAACGTGATCATGGTGACAGTGTCAGAATGTGCAGGGAAGTGTTGCTCTTTGTCTCTGATCGCGATGCACAGGGATATTTACGTCGCAAGCATTGCCAGAAGAATGAGTAAAATCCCCCCTCCCCGTGTTTCCCCCAAGCCTCTCCTCCGATTGTGCGTCAGACAGCAAGCGGGAGGACGTGGAAGGGTTCCATTGAATATTAAGATAACTGTGGCCACTTCACTCCGCCGGCGTCATACCGCTGGCTTTCATCCCTGCCTCAAAGTGTTGCCTTCTTCGTGGCCTCGCTGGGCATAATAGTCCCTCACAGGCGTGCCCTCGCCACGCACTTGAAGCGGAAGGCGTCCTAGAGGGGGAAGGCGTCCCAAAGGTGTCCGGCAGCATTGCGTGGGAAGGAGGCACTGGGAGAGCAGCGCAAAGGCCACTAGGGAGAGTTATGAAGCACGTACAGCTGATCATCACAAAGGACGCGTGTAGCATCCGACGGGCGAAATCCTGGTCATTCCGAAAGCAGGAAAGTCTTGACAGTGAAGTGACAGGACGCTTGGCTGTGACTCAGTCGGGAAGGAGAAAGGCCGGGAGTGAGGCCACTCAGTGGCTCGCTTCTGGAGGTTTTGCGGGCGAATCCTCGTTCTTTATGGCCGTGACATTGCGGAGGTCACGGGCCTTCGCGGCAATTATAATGCATGGGTGAGTCACGCAGGAAGGGGGGGGGGTCTTGTTCTATAAATACTTGGACACGTCATTATTGACTGCGGCGAAGAGGTGGGGTGGGGTGGGGTAGACCACATGGCCAGTGGTGGAATGTAAGGCCATTAAGGTGTAGGTGGCCAGCGGGAGGCTGGTGTCTTTTACGCGTCGCATTCCCACTGCCGCGTAAGATTACGGCTTCGCGCTCTTAATGCATTTAGATTAAGGAAGCCTTTTGTAGCTTCATTGCAGCAATTGCCATATGATTTCTATTTCGAGGAGTGAGGTCATACCAGCTCGACCACCCGCCTGTTCCAACCACGGCGCGCTGTTTGGTCGGGGCACACACTCAGCCACGTCATCGAGGGATTTTTTTTCGCGAGTTTTGCTCGCACCCTCGACTTGTTTACTCATCCCAAATGTCTCCTTGGCTCGCCCTCGCTTCCAGCTCCGCATGTGTCCTGATTCCCAGCCCTTCGTGCGACCCAACTTCCCCCGCCCCGTATGGCCTGGCTCTGACAGACTGCTGGGCTTCTTGAGTTGGGATTTCATGTTTCGTCCACAGGGTGCATGCGCGCGTCTCAAGGTTCTCCTTTATTCGCTTGAGGAGTAGGTCTTTGTTGTGGAGATGGCGGCCAGAGCCTGCGCAATGTGTTGTTTGCGTCACCGCGTTGCTAAGGATCCCGAAAGATGATGCAACTGAGGGTTGCGAATAATCTTCCGCTTTGGAGTAAGGAACGGGAGATGGGAGTGTGTGCACATGAGTCACAGTGTGAGTCATCCACCCAGCGCCCTCCCCGTCGGCACCTCCCGGTAGTAGGCGCGGGACCCACAGCTTCATTCACCGCTCGCGGCGTCGCTCTCGCCCCGAACCCCTTCAGTTCCCGAGCTGCTTTTGCCTCTTCGGGGTTGAAAGGAACTCCTCGGAAGCACTTATGCTGGCGTCACGCTGCGCCGCTCCTGCTTTTTCGCGCAGATTACCTGCTGGGAGCCCGCAAGAAAATGAGCAGTGACTCACAGGTTCAAGGCTGCGCTGCCCGCCCAGCGCACCCCGTGACTGCCGCCGCTTCCATACCGCGCGTGGATTTTCCTCAGCCAGGGAGGAGTTACGCGGAAATCGCCTGAGAACTCGATGATCATACGATCGCGTCGCAGACAGGAAATTCTTTTTCTGATTGTCTTGCTTTTGTCAGCATTTTCCTTCGACCTCGTCTTCAGTCGTGTTTGTTTTTACTAGCTTCGGCTGCTGTCTGTTTCGCTAATCTCACCGTCTTGGCTACTCACTCTAAATTGATTTTTAGACGAGAGCTCTCCCGGGGCGCCCTGTTCACGCGCTGTTTGCCGCTGTGGAAGTGCCTCGCTTCCCGCGCTGGCTGCCTCTCCTCGTGGCTCGTCCGGTCTGGATTGCGACTCTGAGCTGTTCCTCTTTCTTAATAAACAAAAACCGTCTGTTGTATAGTTAGTCGGTGGTTTCTATTTCTAGATAACCGTCGTTTTCTGTGATTTTAGATCATCTTCGTTTTCTGTTTCTACTTATACGTCCGGCAGCGTTTCCGTCCACGTACAACATGTGTGACGAAAGGCCCTCCCGCCCCCCTTGCAGCAAGGAGAATCTTTGTATGGCCACGTTTGGTGCGCTAAATGGTAGTCTGCCCAAGACCGTTCTGTGATGGCGTCCACGAAAAGTCCGTTAAAGGGGTGTTCCTTTTTACGAAATACTTTTTTATCGAGTTATTTGCACATGAAACTCTTCCCCAAAGAATTCGATGGCTGAAGAGCGCGCCGATTCCCGATCCTCTTACGTGGGAAATATTCAGCGGTCGGAGTTCCATTGCTGCGGAAGGGGAAGGAGAATGAGTGAGAAGGAGGTAACGAGAAGGGATGAGAAGGAACATGAGAATAAATGAGAATGAGAGAGAATGAGTGAGAATTAGAATGAATAGGATGATGAGTGACAATGAGTTGGAATTAGAATGAGAATAGGAATTATGTGAAAATCATATAATTTCGTACTGACCTATGTTTGAAGAAATGCATATTTGATTCACACAGGAAGTCCTCTATTACATTTGCAAAATAATAACAAATGCAAATTCCACCAGCATAAGAATGCCTTTTTGTGAGAGGAACCATGGTCCACTATATTTAGCCGTTGCGAGAATCGCTTAGGGATACATTTAATAACTGTTTCTTTATAAGGAAGCACAATTTCACCTACAGAATGAGGTATGAATGAGGTAGTCTGTCTCCCAGTCAACTGTGATGAGGCAACCGCCGAGTTGGAAGATGGAAGAGATTGTTGTGTTGGTTTTTAAAACACTTTTCTTTTTATCACGATAACCGGTCACTCACTCTCTCACACCACACAATACGCCACACACGCGCGCGCGCACACACACACACGCACACGCACACGCACACGCACACGCACACACACACACACACGCACACACACAGACACACACACGACACACACACGCACACAGAACACACACACCACACAGACACACACACACACGCACACAGACACACACACAATATATATATATATATATATATATATATTATATATATTATATATATAATATATATATATAATATTGCGTGTGACTATAACTGACTATAACTATAACTGGCTTTAAAAAGGGGATTAGAGATGGCTCTGTTGTCCGCTTCGAGCCGAAAACTTCATTGTTCAAATATAAGGTTAATGAATAGTACTCGGACGCAGCTGAGGTTGACATTGCTTGCTTCAGGTCATCGTTGGCCTTCTCCGAACCAGATGAGATTTTCGTCCAGTTCTCCCGCCGGCCTTGTGACGTTGAAAAATACCCTCGGGAAAAGCACGCGAAGTTTGCGGGTGGGTGGGGGGGGGGAATGATGCTGCTTAACACGCCGGACAGTCGAGCGGAATTTTGACGTCTTCATCAAACAGTTTTGGGGGAAGTTGGCGAGAGCGGTTCGCCCCTTTTCATAGGCTGAAGGCGGTGCTGAAACGCCTGACCGGGTCTCCTCCGCTTTGAGTCGTTCCCCGGCTGTTCGTTGATGAAGTAGGGACGGTTGCACTGTATGGAGACTTGGTCTTTTACCTATTTCACCCGGTCTTGAGATTCTGATTGTTTCGTTTTTTTGTTGTAGTTGTTTTCTTGTTTCAAATGAAGAGACGTGATTTTAGTGTTCTTGTATTAATAGAAGAACCGCAGACACGCATCCGAAACCCACACCCACCCCTCCCTTTCTCTCTCTCTCTCTCTCTCTCTCTCTCTCTCTCTCTCTCTCTCTCTCTCTCTCTCTCTCTCTCTCTCTCTCTCTCTCTCTCTCTCTCTCTCTCTCTCTCGTATTTTTTCCATTGAGGCGAGGAAACTTGCTGGCGCTATGCATGGATGTGCCGTGCGTATGCTTATATATATCAAAGATGCGCTCTCTCTCTCTCTCTTCTCTCTCTCTCTTCTCTCTCTCTCTCTCTCTCTCTCTCTCTCTCTCTCTCTCTCTCTCTCTCCCTCTCCCCTCCTCCTCCCTCTCCCTCTCCTCTCCCCTCCCCTCCCCCTCCCCTCCCTCCCTCCCCTCCCCTCCCCTCCCTCCCCTCCCCTCCCTCCCTCCCCCTCCCCTCCCCTCTCCCCCTCCCCTCCCCTCTCCCTTCCCCTCCCCTCCCCTCTCCCTTCCCCTCCCCTCCCCCTCCCCTCCCCTCTCCCTCTCCCTCTCCCTCCCCCTCTCCCTCTCCCTCTCCCTCCCCCTCTCCCTCTCCTCCCCCTCCTCCCCCTCTCCCTCTCCCTCTCCCTCTCCCCTCTCTCCTTCTCTTCTCTCTCTCTCGCAAAGTTTACTAGGAAAGGGAGAGCTTCTCGAGGGTTGAGTCACTGTATATCTGGGATGTTTAGAACACTCCCGCTTGGTTATCCATCATGTCTGGCCCAGCGTGATATTCCCCTCATGCGTGGTGGCTTTTGTTTCGAAAGATTGTCAGTGATTCCGGATTTTTTTTTCTTTCTTTCTTTTGTAATAATGTTTGTCCCTTTGGAATAAGTTTTTTTTTCTTTAATGCGTCTATTGAAATAATTTCCGAGGATGAGGAGAACTCTTGTGGGTCTTGCTGGCCTCGCCCTTTCGGAGAAGGGGTCGGGGGCGAATTTCCGCGTAACTGCCGGTCTGCCTCGGACGCGCCTTCGCTTGCTTTCAGGGTGGTGATGGTAGTGAGGTTGATGGTGGTGGTGGTGATAATCATCATCATCATCATCTTAGTCATTATTGCCATTATTATTATTATTATTATTATTATTATTAATTATTATTTATTATTATTATTATTATTATTATTATATTATAATTATAATACTACTACTATTACTACTACTACTTCTATTTTTATTACTATTACTATTGCTATTGCCATTGCTATTGCTATTACTATTCTTCTTCTTCTTCTTATTATTATTATTATTATTATTATTATTATTATTATTATTATTATTATTATTATTATTATTATTATTATTATTATTATTATTATTATTATTATTCAGTCGTCCCCGCACCCGTCTGTTTCTTTTGTGCGTCGTAACCTTTCGCAGCACATCCACTCTCGGCTTCTGCCATTTTTCTTCAGCCAAACCGTATAACAAAAGCTTCATTTTCACAATTCATGGCCCTCCTTTCGCATCTCGCTCTGGACTCCATGGCTCCAGTTCACGCCACGTGCTGATCCTCTTCCCCCTCCTCCTCCTCCTTTTCTTCTTCTTCTTCTTCTTCTTCTTCTTCCTTCTTCTTCTTCTTCTTCTTCTCCTCCTCCTTTTCTTCCTCCGTGTCCTCTTCTTGCTCTTCCTCTTCCACCTCCTTGTCCTCCTATTCCTCGTCTCGTCCTCCTCCTATTCCTCTTCCTCCTCCTATTCCTTCCTCTTTCTCCTCCTCCTCCTCCTTGTCCTTCTGCTCCTCTTCTTCCTCCTTGTCTTTCTCTTCCTCTTTGTCATCCTCCTCCTCCTCCTTCTTCTTCTTCTTCTTCTTCTTCTTCTTCTTCTCCTCCTCCTCTCCTCTTCCTCCTCTTCCTCCTCCTCTCCTCCTTCTTCTTCTTCTTCTTCTTCTTCTTCTCTTCTTCTTCTTCTTCTTCTTCTTCTTCTTCTTCTCCTCCTCTCCTCCTCCTCCTCCTCCTCCTCCTCCTCCTCCCTCCTCCTCCTCCTCCTCCTCCCCCTCCTCCCTTCTCGATTCTCGCGCATTATCTGCCGTGGTCCACTTGCCTGACTTGCCTCCGCCAGGCCTTCGTCGTATCGCATGTCACTGGGGTTCCCTTGAACTGCCTGTCGCGCCCCTGCTCGTCCTCCAAATGCTGCTGCGCGTTCGTGTGAGTTTCCCTTCCGTAATCGTTGTTCTGTGGTGTTATGGCTGCGGTGCCGAGGCTGCTGAGAGAGCCAGCCCCTCTTTGGCGAATACTTATTTCCCAATACATTCGTTGAAAGTTATTATGGGGAAGGATAGAGACTACGAGAGGGATTTGTAAGGATTGCTAACCCGCTGACTTAAGGATATCAAGGGGATCTCCTCTTTCGTCAAGAGCATCTTTGTGTCCGCCGCAACCTTCCTCCTTCTCCTTGTTCTTCCTCTCTTTTATCATCATCCGTCGTCGTCGTAGTCGTGTCGTCGTCGTCGTAGTCGTCATCGTCATCACCATCATCATCATCATCATCATCATCATCATCATCATTCATCATCTAACATCATCATCATCTAACATCATCATCTATAAATCAATCAATCAATCAATCAATCAGTCAATCATCCATCATCATCGCACGAAAGCCCAGCGTGTGGGCGTGGGCAGCCATAGTCTTTGGGCTAAGCCTCCGTCGGAGCAGAAGAAAGGCTGCGTTTATGAGATTCTTGCGGTGGCTTCGCAGCATTTTGCGTCCGGGGGTGAAAGGAATCCCGCCGCAGAATAGGAGCGAGGCCTTCGAGGCGCTGACCGCGGTGCGGAGGTCGCTTAAAGGGCGCTTGGTATTTGGATCGGGGAGGGAGAGGGAAGGAGAAAGGGAAAGGGAAGGGAAGGGGAAGGGAAGGGAAGGGAAGGGAAAGGGGGAAGGGAAGGGAAGGAAGGAAGGGAGGGGAAGGGGAAGGGAAGGGAAGGAAGGGAAGGAAGGGAAGGAAGGAAGGGAGGGAAGGGAAGGGGGGAAGGGAAGGGAAGGGAAGGGAAGGGAAGGGAAGGAAGGAAGGTTAAGAGGAAGGAAAGTAAGGAAGGGGAGGAAAAGAAATACAAGGAAGAATGAATAGTGAGTGAGTCAGTCCGAGATGGAGGTGTGAGACGCACACTAACGCGAGAATTAATTTTACTGAAGACGATCAAGCGGCGAAAGTGGCTGCGCACCAAAAAGGATAAAAAGCCCAGATTGATAAGCGATAGTAACTGGAAGACCGCGGGAGGGGGGGGGGCACGGCCAAGGGATGCCGACGGAGAGCTCACGTCGCGGGGCCGCTGCCTTGGCCGCGTCTTGGAAATGCCATCATCGCCTTCGCGCTTGCGTCATGCCTTCAAGACAAACAAAAGTGCTCGTGTGTGTTTGCTCTGTGACGTAAATTGGGCGAATGTGCGTTTGTAGTTATTTCTGGTCCGGATCAACACACCCAAATACGGGTCGTGAGTTGGACATTATTTAGAGAAATTCGCGCTGTCGTCGGGAGACAAAGGCGGCTGCCACGCCCGAACGCGCTCGGGGGTTTTGGTCTCGATCAGAAGTTTCTTCTCGGCCCGCGAAGGGCTTCCAGGCGGAGTACGGGCCAGGAGACTCAGAGGGTTTGCTTGGACTCGCTTGGGTTGGAGAAAGGCGCTCTGGTGGCGTCCGGCCAGGAGCAGCAACTGCAGCAACAACAACAAGAACTTCGGTCGCAATTTCGGAGAAATAGAGTAAATATTCCGGAAGAGGAAATTCAACAAAAAGTGCACTCCGACCTCTTAGCGGAAAGGGGGATATTAGGATTTTTCCACTTCGAACTCTGAGATCCTTTAAGAATACCTAATCCAGAAGGTACCAATATTGACAGTTCTGTTAAGTCGCAGGAGATATTTGGAAATGTGGTCTTACCTTGTGTGAATTTCTTTTATGGATAGTATTTTCTTCTGCCATTTTATCAAGGCGCAAGGGTGTTTTGTCATTCACTTAAAGTTCGCAGATTTTTTTATTTGTAATGCTGAAATAATTCTAGGATAAAATGTAAAGGCATTCCTAATCCACGTAAATCATTGATTCACTGATCCAGAGGCTAATCAATAGTTTGATTTATAACTGGAGGAAGTCAATCGGTAGATACAACAGTGCATTTTTTTTTAGATTAATTAATATGCTGATTAGGTATTAGGGGTAAAAGTGCTACTAACAACTTTATGATATTAATTGAAATCTGAATTATCACATAATCTGCCATTTGCGATTTGAGCGAATCTATCCTTTGAATTTCCCGCGCTCTGACCTTTATCAGGGAAACGCTCCACCAGAGGGAGAGAAAGGGGGGTAAGAAGGGGGGGGGAGTGAGTGAGTGAGGGAGGGAGAGAGAGAGAGAGGGAGAGAGGTAGGGAAGGAGATAGGGAGGATGGATGGGGATGGATGGATGGATGATGGATGGATGGATGGATGGATGGCATGAATGGATGGATGGATGGATGGATGGATGGATGGATGGAAGGAGAGGACGAAGATAGTATTTGAAGCAGTGAGGAGAGAGGCAGTGAGGGAGAGAGGGAGATAAGGAGTGAGTAAGGATAACGGATAGGGGAGGAAGTGAGGAAAATGGGATGGAATTGTGGAAGGAGTGATTGGGACAGGGGGAGACGGGAGGGAGGTAATGAAGGAGGAAGGGAGGAAGGGAAAACGAGATGGAGGAAAGAGAGAGGAATTGGTAATAAAAAAGGAAGAGAAATAACAAAGGAATGAACAGAGGAAGAAAGGGGAAGAGAGATACTTAAGGAGGAAGGAAGGGGTAGCAAGTAAATACGGAGGAAAAGATTACGAAGGAAGGGGGATAAGAAAGAAAGCCTGGAGGGGGTAGAAAGAAAGTGTGAAAGTCCAGTAAGAGGGAGAAAACCGCGAGGAAATTTTAAGTCCTTCGCCCATTGAAGGAGCGCCTTGAGAGCCAACGGCGCGAGGGCGAGCGCGGCCCGAGAACCTGCCCGAGGTGGCCGTCAGCCGGGCTCCTGCCGGGCCTTGGGGGCGGCCTCGCCCTCGGCTCTGTCGGGGAAGGAGGGGCGGGGGGGGGGGGACTGAACTGATCCGCCGCATTTGAAGAAACGATGAAAGATAAACCGCATCTTCACAGGCGATGAATTATTGCTACCAGTTTAAAAGAAAATCAACTCAGCAGATTTTGATAGTCTTGCAGATACATGTGCAAGAAAAAAGTCTGTGTATGTAATATGTTTGGGGGGCGTTCTTTAAGATTTTAATTAATTGGAGTCATTCTAGCAGAAGAAAGGGATTGTCGAAACAGGCAACTTCGGGAAGAATGAAAAGGTAATTCGAATGTCCAAGTACGAAACGTGTGTCCTTGTCCTGTTTGGTGCAGGAGGACTGCCACAAGTCTATTGCCAGATTTTTCACCTTTTCTCTTTTCGAAAAATTGGAAAGGACGTTAATATTCATTCTTCAACAGAAAGGACGAACATGATGATGATGATGAATGATGTGATGATGATGATGATGATGATGATGATGATGATGATGATGATGATGATGATGATGAATCAAATCAGAGTCAGAATCAGAATCAAACTATTTATTTAGCCAAACATCATATATCAACATAAACACGACATTTTACAATAGTGTTGCGGCTGAGCCCTCCAGGAGTGAGCTCCCTTCGGAAATCCGCTTCAAGTATTAATCATTGACATTAATGTATATTACACAACATTAAAACATGTAGAAATATAGAAGAGCAAAAGAGAAATCAAGACATAATATAATACGTAAACTAATATTTACTTAATGATATTATGCATATTGATATTGGGAAAGATACTTGTGGTAATGACATGAGGGACATTCATTATATGTAGTGCTGTATAAGAGGAAATACAAAAACACAAGAGCATCTAGTAGAAAAGATGAAACAAATGAAGTAAAATTAAACATAAAAAACATATTAAGATCATAAATACCGTTTTAACGAACTTCTAAAAGAGGACAGTAGCACAATTGCGTGCATTTTCAGGGAGAGCATTCCTGTGAGTAGGACCATGATACAATATACAAGATTTGGACTGTTCACTCTGCATGGATGGAATGTCAAGTATGTCTCGTGAAGGATAACTGTCGTTAATTCTATGATAAAAAGAGAGTTTTTGTTAAAAAAAAAAAAAAAAAAAACAGTTGTAAGTTTTTTTTATTTCTTTGACTTTTAATAAATGAGATTAAGGAAACCAGGTATGTGACCATTTCTTCTAAGACCCAAGATACTACGAACAATTCTTTTTTGAGTTACATGCAATGGTTTAAGTGAGGTAGAGCATGTAGCTGCCCAAACAGTTGGCCCATACATAAGATGTGCTTATTCCAATGTAAAGTATATTTGTTGCAAGGCTCTCATGAGTAATGCGTAATTGATGAATAAGTCCACATAGTTTGCTTAGTTTAGATACTACAGTGTTTCTGTGTTTTCACCAATTTAACTGAAAATCAGTGTGAATGCCAAGAAACTTGGTATGCATTGCCCTTTTAATTGGAACATTTGCAGTGGTGACATGAAGTAGAGCTGGAGGCATATCTTTGTCTCCTGGAGTGTGACAGCAAACTTCACCAGCAAAGAGTGGGAAATTTAGAAAGCACCCATTAACTTTTTCATAGATAAATAGAAGGAATAGAATGGGTCCCGAGATGGAGCCCTGTGGAACTCCATGTGTTATAATTCTTTTTAGAGAAGTTGCAGTCATTGGAAAGTAATTCTTCTAAGAGATGATGATGACGACGACGATGATGGTGATAATTATCTCATGTGGTTCCCTTACTTACCCATGTTCCGAATCTCGCCTCGATGGCCAAGTCGTGCTCTCGGTGCTTCCGTCAAGCAATCGTCATATCTACGTTATCCCATGTTTTATCAACTCTGTAATTACGTTAGTATGTAAGATGTGTCACTACATTACTATTTGTTATAATTTAAGAACAAAGTCTGTTATTAACAGATGTACCAAAAATCGGCTCTCTCATTATTTATTTACGTCTACTAGTGTAACCTTGCTTGTAGTGTGAATGCAGAGCCATGTTTACTTAGGCTGTTTTCCTTTCTTCGTGAGATGTTCGGTTATCGGCGTCCGAAGATCAGAATCGGAGATCGAAGGTGTTATTTTGTTATGTATATTTCAGGAAACAGATTTTTTGTATTGATATAGATATAGATTTTACTCTTGTACCCCAAGTTCTCATGACATGACTTTAACACTGACGTCCGTGTTGCTTTGCAGGAGACAAGGGCGGCAGCGGCGTGGGCGGGCCGGCCTGGGGCAGCGGCAAGGAGCAGCGCCGCTCGGACCCGGGCACGGTGACCAATCACCACGCCAACAGCACCAACGCCGCCCCGACCGCCAACGCCAACAGCCACGCGGCCTCCTCCACCACCTCCTCCAGCACGGGCTTGGAGGTCGCCAACAATGGCTCCGAGAACCTCGACGAGTACGGCTCGCCGGACTCCTCCAGCACCAACGTCTGCTCCACCGACAGCGCGTGAGTATCCGAAGGGCCTAGCTTCCTCCGCGGGCGCGGCTAGCCTGGTTCTTGTACAGTGTTTGTGGACGTTCTGCGTAACCTCACTGACCGCTGCACATAGGGCACACCAGGAGCTGGTTCGATTCAGTCACACGCCTGCGGTGTTGTGTAATTAATTGCTGCAACTCATAGGTGACCAGTAGGCAGATGGTTGTATCAGAGTCGGCTGGGTCATCCAGCCATTTTATATGGAAATTGCTCAAAGGATACTGTTGATAGGTACAGCTCTTAATAAATAGCAGGCTGGTGGTTCCATTACCAGTGCCACTCAGCGTTGGTGGTGTAATCCTGCATCATAGTTACGAGTCATAGTGTCAGCTACATAGTATGGAAAGTTATCAAGGGACGTCTATGAAGAAGTATAACACAGCTTGTGTGGGTAGGCTCGGGTATGAAGGTGGTGGACGTGTTCCAGAAGCTGTAGAAAATGGGTTTTGGATACCGCATTGTATCGTCGACTACTGCTTGCATGTCTGCTTTTGACGGATATTTTTAGGGTTTCCTTTGATGTTGATGATGCTGATTCTTGTTTTTTTTTTTCTACAGTTGTCATTATCATCACCCTTCCTTTGCTCCCTCCTTCACTCGGGATTGACAACCACAGCTCTAGAGGTGCCGTGGGCGTCGCTTAGATTTGGTAGCATTGCATTTCTCTGCACACTAATAAGGGCCAAGAGGCGAACGAGGAGAGGGTGAGAGGGAGAGGGAGAGTGGGTGGGTGAGAGAGGCGCAAGGAGTGAGAGAGAGGAACGAGTAATTGAGTGTGAGTGCTTGTGATTGAGTGATTGCGAATGAGTTAGTGATTGTGAATGAGTTAGTGATTGTGATTAAGTGCGTGATTGTGATTGAGTGTGTGATTGTGATTGAGAGATTGATTGTGTTTGAGGGATTGTGACTGAGTGTTTGTGAATGAGTAATTGTGATTGAGAGATTGATTGTGATTGAGTAAGGGATTGAGATTGTGTGAGTGATTGCGATTGAGTGATTGGGGTTGAGTAAGTGAATGCGTGATTGTGAGTAAGTGAATGCTTGATAGTGAGTTAGTGAAGTGATTGTGTCAGTGGATGAGTGATTATGAGTGAGTGGGAGAGAGGGACAGAGACAGAGTGTGTGTGTGAGAATGTATAGGATTGAAATATAGATAGAGACACGGACCAGCAGGGAGAGCCAAAGAGCAGCGCTCTGGCTCGTAGGCGTCGAGTGTCCAAGGGCGGTTCGTTGTGGCCGAAGGCAATAGGAGAGGCCGTAGGAATAGCTCGGTGGGGGTTCCGTGGAAAGGGTTTCGGTGGCGGAGGCGTTCTGGGTACACCATAGACCTTTGCCGGAACAATTTGCAAGAGATAGGTTGATAAAGGAGAAATTATGCAAGTAGTGTGTAGGAGGGAAGGTTAAATTTAGGTGGCTGAAATTCTGCACAAAAAAAAATAATTCTTCTTTCATCATTCTAATCCCACTTGCCTGTGTACTAAACTATTCTCATACTGGTGTGAGGTGATGAATATAGTAACGTGTCTGTGCTTGCATGTTGTACAAAGTCAGTAGCCTGAGATACAGTTTGTCAAGTGTGGAGGTGTGGCGGCACCGCCAACTCCCCCATGTACACAGCCTCGCCCGCACTTCTTCTGTGTGTCTGTGTGTAATGTTGTCCTCCCGTGTGATTTTACAGCAGCGCTGCCGTGTCCAATACCTTGAGGTTTCTCCAGTCCGCGTGGTCTTCCCAATCTGAATTACTGTGAGTTGGTGTTGTTGGTCTTTGTCTGTCTGTCTTGTCTGTTACGTTTAGCTTCCTGTAGCATCTCTACCTCCTGTCCCTTAGCACGCATGCTTGCCTGCCTCGTCCCCGTCCTCTGCCCAGCTGGGCGCCGCATGTCTCCTCCCGGTTCCTCGGACTCCGTTGTCAAGCTTGTTTGCTGTCGGTCTGCGTCACTTCCGGGCTTTTAGCGATTATGACCTGAGACTTAATTAATTGAACACTAATGAAATTAGCGAACAATAACTGCTGCATGTTAACGTGGTTTAATGGCTGGATATTTTTGAAATTCTTTTTCCAGGCTTCTGTTAACCCAAACACTTCATACATAAAACATTTAAAACATTGAATATCTGACAGTCGTGGAAATGCTTTTTAATTTTGTTTCACCCAACTTTCCTCCCTTTCTTTTATGTTTTCCATTGAACCCACGTCTGGCCCCGGATCAGTTTGACATGCCTTTAGTGTGGATCCGAGTGCCCAAAAGGATTTGCGTTTAGCCTGCTCAGTGCATGGCTTTTGTTTATTACCAAGACATGTTTATCTCCACATAGGGAATTCCGCAGCAAGGGGTTTCCACGCGCAAAGAAATTGTGCTTCACCCTGTGGAAAAAAAGATAATCGCAGTATAAGTATGCGTTTTCCCTTCGCTCCTGTTGACGGCCACGCCCTGCCGCCGTACCTTTTCTCGTTCCTTGCAGGTGTGGGCGGTGGGGCCTCTCTCCCCTCCGGGACAACCGAGAATAGAGCAATGACTCGTAGTTTTTACAACGGTCTGATTTGCAGTTGTTAGTACAGCCAATATACTGACTATCATCATTGTTTTTTGTGTCTATTGCACAGCGGCTTATTTTTGTGTGGATTTAAAATCGCACGATATTCTCGAAGTGATGCTCTGAAGGGAAACATACAGTGGTTTCATTCTCTCGCTCTCCGTCTCCCTCCCACTCCATCTGCCATACTTCCGTTCACTTCGCCCTCCACGCCCTCTCTCCCACTCACTCCGCCCTCCACGCCCTCTCTCGCCCTCTCTCCCACTCACTTCCACGCCCTCTCTCCCACTCACAGAAGACTGACTCAGCCTCTCCTTTTGACTTTACATTTTCCCATTCTTGCACATCTCCTTATTTTCACTTTTAACACACGCCTAAATCTCTTGGGTTTTAAAGCTTCATGGTTGAATTAATTTAGGCTTTTAGTTTACATTTGTAATTCGTCGGTAAGTTATTAGTTTTTGATAGATTTAAAAGAAAATTGCTGACCAATCGATATTGCATGGGCCGATAAAGATTAGTACGGTATCAGTACAACCGTGAGTATTTAGTCCAGGAAGTACTGGTTATTTTGTAGAAATATGTGTATGGTAATTGATATTTGATATGTAACCTAAGAATAATTAAAAGTTATTGGTAAGAGAAGGTCTGTAGTCTTAAATACGTATATATTTTAAGTTGTATTAAACATATTTTAAGTATCATAATTGGTAATTTGTACATAGTCATCTTCTGGGATTTGTTGAAGTTGGTGGTTGAACACTTAGTTTTCTGTGAAGAATGGCACGTCATAGAAAACGAACGCTTACTTCACCGGCTAAACTTAGATAACTACCATCGCTTAAAAAAAATCAAATACACCGTTTTCGTTTCATATAGCCTTACTGAAAATTAATCTATGTTTGCATTTAATATGTTGGGAGAAAACTAACCTCAGTTTAGGTAAGATTTAGCTGATTCAGAAACATGTAAGGGGGAGGTCTCAGAGGATCAGTCGATAGCAGGACGAAGAATTGCAATATTTTGAAAAAAAAGGGGGAAAATGGATGATCTTCACATCCACACGGACATAAAATGGATACTCAACAGGAAAAAAAGGCAAAAAAAAAAGAAAAAAGAAAAAGAAAAGAAAAACAGTATGGTTCAGAAAATGATGGGAACAAGACAAAAAAAAAAAAAAAAAAAAAAAAAAAAAAGACAAATATTAGTGAACACTGGGTGTATGGTGTTGCGAGTGAAATGAGGAATCGGTGTAAAACCTGTTAATGTTTTAACGACTAAGGCTAGAAATAAGTCCATATTGATTTAGAAAGGATTCGTGAACCGGAGTAGATGACATACATGTTGGCAATAACAATAATAAGAACGGTGAGGATGAGGAGGATGAGTGAGTGAGAAGGAGGAGAAGGAGAGTGAGGGTGATGGAGAGGGTGAGGGTGAGGGTGAGGGTGAAGGTGAAGGTGAGAGTGAAGGTGAGAGTGAAGATGAGGATGAGGATGAGGGTAAGGGTAAGGGTGAGGGTGAGATTGAGGTTGAGCAAGTGGAGGGTGAGGGTAAGGTTGAGGGTGAGAGTAAGGATGAGGGTGAAGGTGAGGAGGGTGAGGATGAGGACGAGGTGAGGATGAGGATGAGGTGAAAGGGTGAGGATGAGGGTGAAGGTGAGGAGGGTGAGGATGAGGGTGAAGGTGAGGATGAGGATGAAGGTGAAGGTAAGGAGGGTGAGAATAAGGATGAGGAAAGGGAGGGTAAGTATGGGGTGAGTGACGGGAGGAGGAGGAGAAGGAAGGAAAGGAAGAAGAAGAAGAAGAAGAAGGAGACCTTGAATCTGTACATGCACTCCTGGCGTCATAGGACCCCAAATAAGAAGCTGGGGTGGGCGGGGAGAGGGAAAGGGAGATAGGGGGAGAGAAAAGGAAAGGGAAAGGAAGAGAGAGAGGGAAAGGGAAAGGGAGAGAGAGAAAAAATAGGAAAGGAAAGGGAGAGGGGGAACGGGAGAGAGGGAAAGGAAAGGGAAAGGGAGAGAGGGGGGAGAGAGGAGGGGAGAGAGAAGGAGAGGAGGGGAAAAGGGAGAGAGGAGAGGAGGGGAAAAGGGAGGAGGGAGAGGAAAAAGAGAGGGAGAGGAGGGGGGAGAGAGGAGAGAGAGAGGAGGGGGGAGAGAGGGAGAGGAGGGGAAAAGGGAGAGAGGGAGAGGAGGGGAAAAGGGAGAGAGTGAGAGGAGGGGATAAAGAGAGAGAGGGAGAGGACGGGAAAAGGTAGATAGGGAGAAGGAAAGGGAAAGGGAGAGAGAGGGAAAGGGAGAGAAGGGAAAGGGAGAGGGGGAGAGGAGGGGAAAAGGGAGAGAGGGGGAGAGGAGGGGAAAAGGGAGGGAGAGGAGGGGAAAAGGGGAGGAGGAGGGAGAGGGGAAAAGGGAAAAGGGAGATAGGAGAGGGAAAGGAAGGGATAGGGAGAGAGATAGGGAAGGGAGAGAGAGAGGGAGGGAAAGGGAAAGGAAAGGGAAAGGGAAAGGGAAAGAGAGGGAAGAAAAGGGGAAAGGGAAAGGGATAGAGGGAGAGGGAAAGTGAGTTAAGGAGAGGAAGATAGAGAAAAAGGGAAAGGGAAAGGAAGAGGGAGAAGGAAAGGGAGATAGGGAAAGGAAGAGAGTGAGAAAGGGAGAGGAAAAGGGAAATGGAAATGGAAAGGGAAAGAGAGAGAAGGGGAAAGGGGAGGGAGAGAGAAAAAGAGAGGGAGACAGAAAGGGAAAGAGAGAGTGAGTGAGTGTGAGTCAGTTAGTGAGTCAGTCAGATAAAGATGTGCTATAAGGATGTACTAAACTACATTGGATCGTCTATTATAAAGATGTACTAAATTTATATAAAACACCATTAGTGTGTGTGTGCGTGCGTGCGTGCGTGTACGTGTATCTGTGTCTGTGTCTGTGTCTGTATGTCTGTGCCTGTGTTAGTATATATGTGTATAATGTGCAGTATCATTCTTGTGCATTAACTTATCTATGTGTTTCGTTATCCGAGCGTCGGCGAGGAGGCCCAAAGAAGAGAAAGAGGAACTCAGCGTTAGGATTCCAAGTAGGCGTTTTGTTGTCCATTTTCTTCGTCGTTCAAAAGAAATTTCCGAGAGCTGTCGGAGCAGACGTTGAAGTTGTCGCCGTCCGAATGTAAACAAATCGAGGAAATGCTCATCTACTTATTTCTTATTTATGATAATTGCTGCGAGTGTCGAGTCAGGGGTGCCCGAAATCAGCGTTTGGGTTTAAAAACAAAATGATTGATAATATATAGACAAATGATGAACGTACTTAAAAATATAGATATGAAATTCAGAACAAAATGTCCAACCTCGGGTGTTCGTATGATCTGGGAGAAATTGCGCAAGAATGCTTAGGAAAACGGTTCTGCCCTTTATGAGAAGAGGAGAGAGAATAGAGAACCCAGAGAGCCCAGAGTAACGTATTCCGAGTGTCCTGTGACCCAAGTTAAGGATTTTAAGACCCGAGTGATAGGACTTTACGCCTGCGGCAGAACTATGTGGCAGCGCTCGTGGTTTGGCCCTTGTTATCAGTGTGTTTCCTGCCTGACGCCGTCAGTGTCAAGCTACTCTCCTGCTTCGCTACACGCCCTGTTCTCGCTCGCGTTTGCTCCTTCTGCGGCCACGGCGCCAGGACAGCCTGGGGAAACGGCCTCGCCTGGCGAAGCGGTGCAGGAGTCGGTGTGGAATTCGGAAGAAGCAGGATAAGGCCTCCCCAACCCTCGGTGCACGCACACTCACACACGGACACACGGACACACGCTCACACACTCACACGGACACACACACGGACACACACACACGGACACACACCCACACACGAACACACACACGGACACACACACGCACACGCACAGATATATTTCTCTCCCCTCCCTTCCCCTCCCCTCCTCCCCTCCCCTCATCACATCACATCACATCACAAAAACACCTCTACCCATACCTACACTTGTGTGGTGTCTCCTCCAAGGGCAAGTGTCCCCAGTGTCGCCTGTGCAGCGTCGAACGTGACGCCGGTCATTGGACTGATATGGCCGAGTGTTGCAAGCAGTAGCGGCGGGGATGGCGACCAGGTGCCACGCCGGTGCCATAAGTGTATAGTGTTTTTAAAGTCCCGAGCCGTGCGATCGCCCGACGCGATGTTTGGCAAGAGCCGGAAGAACAGTGTCGAAAATCTCCCGGGCGTCGAGACGGCGGCTCTGCGGCCGCACGCCCAGCACCGCCTGCGGTCGTCATCGCCGCGCCGCTCCTCCTTCCACGGGTCGGAAAGCAGCCCGCAGCTGGCGGCCCTCGCTTCGGACGACACGCCCAGACACATCAAGTATGCGACGGCGCCCATCATCAGCCACGAGGCCGGCGGGCAGGTGCGCAAGGGCCAGAAGCCGTCTCCGCCACCGAAGAACAAGGCCATGCCGGAGCCCACCTTCCAGAAGACCTTCATCGCCATACTCAACAGGAAGGACACCCGCAAGCGGCGAAGCCAGGAGCTTTCCGAGGCCGCGGCGCTCTCCCTGCCGGCCAAGCCGCCACCCTCCATCAGCCCGAAGCCCGCAAGCGGCGTCTTCTACCAGTCCCTGGCTCCCGGGCACCAGCGGCCGCCCGAGCTCCACCACGCTGCTCACACGCACCACCACCACCAGTTCCAGAAGGCGGAGTCGTTCCACCTGCAGCAACAGTTCTTCAAAGCGGAGCCGTTGCACCACTCACACCTGGCGGAGGCGCGGCCCGCGAAGACCTTCGTTCGGGAGCAGTAAGGCCGGACTTATCTGGGGAGGGGGAGATTTTGATTATTGGGTGTGGGCAGGAAGGGATGGTATGGAGTGAGTGAGTTAGTGGGTGAGTGAGTGTGAGTGGGTGGGTGGGTGGGTGGTGTGGGTGGTGTGGAGTGAGTGTGAGTGAGTGAGTGAGTGAGTGAGTGAGTGAAGTGAGTGGGTGGTGGGTGGGTGGGTGGGTGGGTGGAGGGAAGGGAGTGAATGAAGGAGAGGGACACATTATTACAACATCTGCTTCTGTTGTTGGCACTGCCAACACTTCCTTCCTCCAAAGCCGTCCTTAGACACGTGTCCTTTTAACGAAAACATTTTTTTTGCCGCATCGTCCGTGGTAGATGTTAGTAAGGGTCTTAGATTTGATAGATTTGTGTGGTTTGAATTGCGCGAGATCAAGGGAGGTAATTACTGTGATTTTAAACAATTAATCTAATTACTTCTGTAATAAAGTCCATTTGGCAGTTTAGTGCGAAGAAGCTCCCAGCACACTGCAATTACATAAATGTTAATCCCAAGTATGATTAAACAATCACGGTGACACGTCAGGTTCATTATTATTTTCTAATATGTCATTTTTCCTACAGACCCCTGGCTGCTCTCAGCAAACATAATCTCCCGAAGAAGAAGTCAAGCACGTCAATCAACAGATCGGAGAGCTGCAAGGAGAAGCAGCACGCGAGGGTGAGTGCGCCACAGAGCTTCCTTGTGTCATCCCTGCTCC
>NW_020868849.1:108817-128817 GCF_003789085.1 Penaeus vannamei
CTGCGCCAGGTAAGTAACTGGAAGAATCAGCAGGTGGTGTTTGCTCATCTGCACGCATGGAGTGTCAGGGTCAGTGGCAAAAAGGGCGGTTTTAGCAGGAAAGGAAGGAGGGCAAAAGTGGAATCCTGACTAGAGAAGCAGAGAAGGAGAGAGGAAAGGAAGAGGCGGGTGACAGGTCTGGGAGTGTGCAGAGGAAGCACCGCTGTTAATAGGGAGGGAAGGAAGGCGCAAGAAATGGTTGTGGGAAGTGGATAATGCTCATGATGTTAGATAATGGGTGATGTATTCAAGAGTGTATGACAGGTGCAGTAAATTTGTTTCATCCCTAGAGGTACGCTTTGCAGTTCTGCTAGTAAGACCTACTTCAAGTAAATGATGTTATATTGATTATGGGATTTCCCTTGTCTGTTCTTTATTGTTATGTTTTAAAGCGACAAAATGGGAAATTTAGAGATCGGTTGAAAGCAAGAAATAGATAGATATATATTTTTGCTTACATGCAGATGCAGGTAGACCAGGAAATTATACAAACTGAAAGTGTCCTCTACAAGCTTAGGAGCCTTTGGGAAGCAAGGATGCGACGCAGGCTTGATTCCAGATTTATCTTAAATACAAGAACGTGATCATGGTGACAGTGTCAGAATGTGCAGGGAAGTGTTGCTCTTTGTCTCTGATCGCGATGCACAGGGATATTTACGTCGCAAGCATTGCCAGAAGAATGAGTAAAATCCCCCCTCCCCGTGTTTCCCCCAAGCCTCTCCTCCGATTGTGCGTCAGACAGCAAGCGGGAGGACGTGGAAGGGTTCCATTGAATATTAAGATAACTGTGGCCACTTCACTCCGCCGGCGTCATACCGCTGGCTTTCATCCCTGCCTCAAAGTGTTGCCTTCTTCGTGGCCTCGCTGGGCATAATAGTCCCTCACAGGCGTGCCCTCGCCACGCACTTGAAGCGGAAGGCGTCCTAGAGGGGGAAGGCGTCCCAAAGGTGTCCGGCAGCATTGCGTGGGAGCGGAGGGAGGCACTGGGAGAGCAGCTGCAAGGCGTCACCGCCGAGGATTTCCTGAGGAGTATGTTTGCAATAGGTGACGTAACAGCTGATCATCACAAAGGACGCGTGTAGCATCCGACGGGCGAAATCCTGGTCATTCCGAAAGCAGGAAAGTCTTGACAGTGAAGTGACAGGACGCTTGGCTGTGACTCAGTCGGGAAGGAGAAAGGCCGGGAGTGAGGCCACTCAGTGGCTCGCTTCTGGAGGTTTTGCGGGCGAATCCTCGTTCTTTATGGCCGTGACATTGCGGAGGTCACGGGCCTTCGCGGCAATTATAATGCATGGGTGAGTCACGCAGGAAGGGGGGGGGGTCTTGTTCTATAAATACTTGGACACGTCATTATTGACTGCGGCGAAGAGGTGGGGTGGGGTGGGGTAGACCACATGGCCAGTGGTGGAATGTAAGGCCATTAAGGTGTAGGTGGCCAGCGGGAGGCTGGTGTCTTTTACGCGTCGCATTCCCACTGCCGCGTAAGATTACGGCTTCGCGCTCTTAATGCATTTAGATTAAGGAAGCCTTTTGTAGCTTCATTGCAGCAATTGCCATATGATTTCTATTTCGAGGAGTGAGGTCATACCAGCTCGACCACCCGCCTGTTCCAACACACGGCGCGCTGTTTGGTCGGGGCACACACTCAGCCACGTCATCGAGGGATTTTTTTTCGCGAGTTTTGCTCGCACCCTCGACTTGTTTACTCATCCCAAATGTCTCCTTGGCTCGCCCTCGCTTCCAGCTCCGCATGTGTCCTGATTCCCAGCCCTTCGTGCGACCCAACTTCCCCCCGCCCGTATGGCCTGGCTCTGACAGACTGCTGGGCTTCTTGAGTTGGGATTTCATGTTTCGTCCACAGGGTGCATGCGCGCGTCTCAAGGTTCTCCTTTATTCGCTTGAGGAGTAGGTCTTTGTTGTGGAGATGGCGGCCAGAGCCTGCGCAATGTGTTGTTTGCGTCACCGCGTTGCTAAGGATCCCGAAAGATGATGCAACTGAGGGTTGCGAATAATCTTCCGCTTTGGAGTAAGGAACGGGAGATGGGAGTGTGTGCACATGAGTCACAGTGTGAGTCATCCACCCAGCGCCCTCCCCGTCGGCACCTCCCGGTAGTAGGCGCGGGACCCACAGCTTCATTCACCGCTCGCGGCGTCGCTCTCGCCCCGACCCCTTCAGTTCCCGAGCTGCTTTTGCCTCTTCGGGGTTGAAAGGAACTCCTCGGAAGCACTTATGCTGGCGTCACGCTGCGCCGCTCCTGCTTTTTCGCGCAGATTACCTGCTGGGAGCCCGCAAGAAAATGAGCAGTGACTCACAGGTTCAAGGCTGCGCTGCCCGCCCAGCGCACCCCGTGACTGCCGCCGCTTCCATACCGCGCGTGGATTTTCCTCAGCCAGGGAGGAGTTACGCGGAAATCGCCTGAGAACTCGATGATCATACGATCGCGTCGCAGACAGGAAATTCTTTTTCTGATTGTCTTGCTTTTGTCAGCATTTTCCTTCGACCTCGTCTTCAGTCGTGTTTTTTTTTACTAGCTTCGGCTGCTGTCTGTTTCGCTAATCTCACCGTCTTGGCTACTCACTCTAAATTGATTTTTAGACGAGAGCTCTCCCGGGGCGCCCTGTTCACGCGCTGTTTGCCGCTGTGGAAGTGCCTCGCTTCCCGCGCTGGCTGCCTCTCCTCGTGGCTCGTCCGGTCTGGATTGCGACTCTGAGCTGTTCCTCTTTCTTAATAAACAAAAACCGTCTGTTGTATAGTTAGTCGGTGGTTTCTATTTCTAGATAACCGTCGTTTTCTGTGATTTTAGATCATCTTCGTTTTCTGTTTCTACTTATACGTCCGGCAGCGTTTCCGTCCACGTACAACATGTGTGACGAAAGGCCCTCCCGCCCCCCTTGCAGCAAGGAGAATCTTTGTATGGCCACGTTTGGTGCGCTAAATGGTAGTCTGCCCAAGACCGTTCTGTGATGGCGTCCACGAAAAGTCCGTTAAAGGGGTGTTCCTTTTTACGAAATACTTTTTTATCGAGTTATTTGCACATGAAACTCTTCCCCAAAGAATTCGATGGCTGAAGAGCGCGCCGATTCCCGATCCTCTTACGTGGGAAATATTCAGCGGTCGGAGTTCCATTGCTGCGGAAGGGAAGGAGAATGAGTGAGAAGGAGGTAACGAGAAGGGATGAGAAGGAACATGAGAATAAATGAGAATGAGAGAGAATGAGTGAGAATTAGAATGAATAGGATGATGAGTGACAATGAGTTGGAATTAGAATGAGAATAGGAATTATGTGAAAATCATATAATTTCGTACTGACCTATGTTTGAAGAAATGCATATTTGATTCACACAGGAAATCCTCTATTACATTTGCAAAATAATAACAAATGCAAATTCCACCAGCATAAGAATGCCTTTTTGTGAGAGGAACCATGGTCCACTATATTTAGCCGTTGCGAGAATCGCTTAGGGATACATTTAATAACTGTTTCTTTATAAGGAAGCACAATTTCACCTACAGAATGAGGTATGAATGAGGTAGTCTGTCTCCCAGTCAACTGTGATGAGGCAACCGCCGAGTTGGAAGATGGAAGAGATTGTTGTGTTGGTTTTTAAAAACTTTTCTTTTTATCACGATAACCGGTCACTCACTCTCTCACACCACAAATACGCCACACACGCGCGGGCACACACACACACACACACGCACACACAACACGCACACGACACGCACACGCACACGCACACACGCACACGCACACGCGCACACAGACACACGCACACGCACAGACACACACACAGACACACACACGCACACAGACACACACACGCACACAGACACACACACACGCACACACATATATATATATATATATATATATATATATATATATATATATATATATATATATATTGCGTGTGACTATAACTGACTATAACTATAACTGGCTTTAAAAAGGGGATTAGAGATGGCTCTGTTGTCCGCTTCGAGCCGAAAACTTCATTGTTCAAATATAAGGTTAATGAAAGTACTCGGACGCAGCTGAGGTTGACATTGCTTCAGGTCATCGTTGGCCTTCTCCGAACCAGATGAGATTTTCGTCCAGTTCTCCCGCCGGCCTTGTGACGTTGAAAAATACCCCGGGAAAAGCACGCGAAGTTTGCGGGTGGGTGGGTGGGTGGGGGAATGATGCTGCTTAACACGCCGGACAGTCGAGCGGAATTTTGACGTCTTCATCAAACAGTTTTGGGGGAAGTTGGCGAGAGCGGTTCGCCCCTTTTCATAGGCTGAAGGCGGTGCTGAAACGCCTGACCGGGTCTCCTCCTTTGAGTCGTTCCCGGCTGTTCGTTGATGAAGTAGGGACGGTTGCACTGTATGGAGACTTGGTCTTTTACCTATTTCACCCGGTTTGAGATTCTGATTGTTTCGTTTTTTTGTTGTAGTTGTTTTCTTGTTTCAAATGAAGAGACGTGATTTTAGTGTTCTTGTATTAATAGAAGAACCGCAGACACGCATCCGAAACCCACACCCACCCCTCCCTTTCTCTCTCTCTCTCTCTCTCTCTCTCTCTCTCTCTCTCTCTCCTCTCTCTCTCTCTCTCTCCTCTCTCTCTCTCTCTCTCTCTCTCTCTCTCTCTCTCTCGTATATTTTTCCATTGAGGCGAGGAAACTTGCTGGCGCTATGCATGGATGTGCCGTGCGTATGTTATATATATCAAAGATGCGCTCTCTCTCTCTCTCTCTCTCTCTCTCTCTCTCTCTCTCTTCTCTCTTCTCTCTTCTCTCCTCTCTCTCTCTCTCTCCCTCTCCCTCTCCTCTCCCTCTCCCTCTCCTCCTCCCCTCCCCTCCCCTCCCCTCCCTCCCTCCCTCCCCTCCCTCCCTCCCCTCCCCTCCCTCCTCTCCCCCTCCCCTCCCTCTCCCCCTCCCCTCCCCTCTCCCTTCCCCTCCCCTCCCCCTCTCCCTTCCCCTCCCCTCCTCCCTTCCCCTCCCCTCTCCCTCTCCCTCTCCCTCCCCCTCTCCCTCTCCCTCTCCCTCCCCCTCTCCCTCTCCTCCCCTCTCCTCTCCTCTCCTCTCCCTCTCCCTCTCCCCTCTCTCCTTCTTCTTCTTCTCTCTCGCAAAGTTTACTAGGGAAGGGAGAGCTTCTCGAGGGTTGAGTCACTGTATATCTGGGATGATGTTTAGAACATCCGCTTGGTTATCATCATGTCTGGCCCAGCGTGATATTCCCCTCATGCGTGGTGCTTTTGTTTCGAAAGATTGTCAGTGATTCCGGATTTTTTTTCTTTCTTTTGTAATAATGTTTGTCCCTTTGGAATAAGTTTTTTTTTCTTTAATGCGTCTATTGAAATAATTTCCGAGGATGAGGAGAACTCTTGTGGGTCTTGCTGGCCTCGCCCTTTCGGAGAAGGGGTCGGGGGCGAATTTCCGCGTAACTGCCGGTCTGCCTCGGACGCGCCTTCGCTTGCTTTCAGGGTGGTGATGGTAGTGAGGTTGATGGTGGTGGTGGTGATAATCATCATCATCATCATCATCATCATCATCATCTTAGTCATTATTGCCATATATTATTATTATTATTATTATTATTATTATTTTATTATTATTATTATTATTATTATTATATTATTAATTTTAATACTACTACTATTACTACTACTACTTCTACTTTTATTACTATTACTATTGCTATTGCCATTGCTATTGCTATTACTATTCTTCTTCTTTCTTCTTATTATTATTATTGTATTATTATTATTATTATTATTATTATTATATTATTATTATTTATTATTATTATTATTTATTATTATTATCATTTATTATTATTTCCATTATTATTCAGTCGTCCCCGCACCCGTCTGTTTCTTTTGTGCGTCGTAACCTTTCGCAGCACATCCACTCTCGGCTTCTGCCATTTTTCTTCAGCCAAACCGTATAACAAAAGCTTCTTTCACAATTCATGGCCCTCCTTTCGCATCTCGCTCTGGACTCCATGGCTCCAGTTCACGCCACGTGCTGATCCTCTTCCCCCTCCTCCTCCTCCTTCTTCTTCTTCTTCTTCTTCTTCTTCTTCTTCTTCTTCTTCTTCTTCTTCTTCTCCTCCTTTTCTTCCTCCGTGTCCTCTTCTTGCTCTTCCTCTTCCACCTCCTTGTCCTCCTATTCCTCGTCCTCGTCCTCCTCCTATTCCTCTTCCTCCTCCTATTCCCTTCCTCTTTCTCCTCCTCCTCCTCCTTGTCCTTCTGCTCTCTTCTTCCTCCTTGTCTTTCTCTTCCTCTTTGTCATCCTCCTTCTTCTTCTTCTTCTTCTTCTTCTTCTTCTTCTTCTCCTCCTCCTCTCCTCTCTCCTCCTCTCCTCCTCCTCCTCCTTCTTCTTCTTCTTCTTCTTCTTCTTCTTCTTCTTCTTCTTCTTCTTCTTCTTCTTCTTCTTCTCCTCCTCCTCCCCTCCTCCTCCTCCTCCTCCTCCTCCTCCTCCTCCTCCTCCTCCTCCTCCTCCTCCTCCCCCTCCTCCTCCCTCCGATTCTCGCGCATTATCTGCCGTGGTCCACTTGCCTGACTTGCCTCCGCCAGGCCTTCGTCGTATCGCATGTCACTGGGGTTCCCTTGAACTGCCTGTCGCGCCCTGCTCGTCCTCCAAATGCTGTTGCGCGTTCGTGAGAGTTTCCCTTCCGTAATCGTTATTCTGTGGTGTTATGGCTGCGGTGCCGAGGCTGCTGAGAGAGCCAGCCCCTCTTTGGCGAATACTTATTTCCAATACATTCGTTGAAAGTTATTATGGGGAAGGATAGAGACTACGAGAGGGATTTGTAAGGATTGCTAACCCGCTGACTTAAGGATATCAAGGGGATCTCCTCTTTCGTCAAGAGCATCTTTGTGTCCGCCGCAACCTTCCTCCTCCTCCTTGTTCTTCCTCCTCTTTTATCATCACCGTCGTCGTCGTAGTCGTCGTCGTCGTCGTCGTAGTCGTCATCGTCATCACCATCATCATCATCATCATCATCATCATCATCATCATCATCAATCTAACATCATCATCATGTAACATCATCATCTATAAATCAATCAATCAATCAATCAATCAGTCAATCATCCATCATCATCGCACGAAAGCCCAGCGTGTGGACGTGGGCAGCCATAGTCTTTAGGCTAAGCCTCCGTCGGAGCAGAAGAAAGGCTGCGTTTATGAGATTCTTGCGGTGGCTTCGCAGCATTTTGCGTCCGGGGGTGAAAGGAATCCCGCCGCAGAATAGGAGCGAGGCCTTCGAGGCGCTGACCGCGGTGCGGAGGTCGCTTAAAGGGCGCTTGGTATTTGGATCGGGGAGGGAGAGAGGAAGGGAAAGGGAGGGAAGGGAAGGGAAGGGAAGGGAAGGGAAGGGAAGGGAGGAAGGAGGGAAGGGAAGGGAAGGGAAGGAAGGGAGGGAAGGGGAAGGGAAGGGAAGGGAAGGGAAGGAAGGGAAGGAAGGAAGGGAGGGAAGGGAAGGAGGGAAGGGAAGGGAAGGGAAGGGAAGGGAAGGAAGGAAGGAAAGGTTAAAGAGGAAAGGAAAGTAAGGAAGGGGAGGAAAAGAAATACAAGGAAGAATGAATAGTGAGTGAGTCAGTCCGAGATGGAGGTGTGAGACGCACACTAACGCGAGAATTAATTTTACTGAAGACGATCAAGCGGCGAAAGTGGCTGCGCACAAAAAGGATAAAAAGCCCAGATTGATAAGCGATAGTAACTGGAAGACCGCGGAGGGGGGGGGGCACGGCCAAGGGATGCCGACGGAGAGCTCACGTCGCGGGGCCGCTGCCTTGGCCGCGTCTTGGAAATGCCATCATCGCCTTCGCGCTTGCGTCATGCCTTCAAGACAAACAAAAGTGCTCGTGTGTGTTTGCTCTGTGACGTAAATTGGGCGAATGTGCGTTTGTAGTTATTTCTGGTCCGGATCAACACACCAAATACGGGTCGTGAGTTGGACATTATTTAGAGAAATTCGCGCTGTCGTCGGGAGACAAAGGCGGCTACCACGCCCGAACGCGCTCGGGGTTTTGGTCTCGATCAGAGGTTTCTTCTCGGCCCGCGAAGGGCTTCCAGGCGGAGTACGGGCCAGGAGACTCAGAGGGTTTGCTTGGACTCGCTTGGGTTGGAGAAAGGCGCTCTGGTGGCGTCCGGCCAGGAGCAGCAACTGCAGCAACAACAACAAGAACTTCGGTCGCAATTTCGGAGAAATAGAGTAAATATTCCGGAAGAGGAAATTCAACAAAAAGTGCACTCCGACCTCTTAGCGGAAAGGGGGATATTAGGATTTTTCCACTTCGAACTCTGAGATCCTTTAAGAATACCTAATCCAGAAGGTACCAATATTGACAGTTCTGTTAAGTCGCAGGAGATATTTGGAAATGTGGTCTTACCTTGTGTGAATTTCTTTTATGGATAGTATTTTCTACTGCATTTTATCAAGGCGCAAGGGTGTTTTGTCATTCACTTAAAGTTCGCAGATTTTTTATTTGTAATGCTGAAATAATTCTAGGATAAAATGTAAAGGCATTCCTAATCCACGTAAATCATTGATTCACTGATCCAGAGGCTAATCAATAGTTTGATTTATAACTGGAGGAAGTCAATCGGTAGATACAACAGTGCATTTTTTTTTAGATTAATTAATATGCTGATTAGGTATTAGGGGTAAAAGTGCTACTAACAACTTTATGATATTAATTGAAATCTGAATTATCACATAATCTGCCATTTGCGATTTGAGCGAATCTATCCTTTGAATTTCCCGCGCTCTGACCTTTATCAGGGAAACGCTCCACCAGAGGGAGAGAAAGGGGGGGTAAGAAGGGGGGGGGGAGTGAGTGAGGGAGGGAGAGAGAGAGAGAGGGAGAGAGGTAGGGAAGGAGATAGGGAGGATGGATGGATGGATGGATGGATGCATGCATGAATGGATGGATGGATGGATGGATGCATGCATGAATGGATGGATGGATGGATGGATGGATGGATGGAAGGAGAGGACGAAGATAGTATTTGAAGCAGTGAGGAGAGAGGCAGTGAGGGAGAGAGGGAGATAAGGAGTGAGTAAGGATAACGGATAGGGGAGGAAGTGAGGAAAATGGGATGGAATTGTGGAAGGAGTGATTGGGACAGGGGGAGACGGGAGGGAGGTAATGAAGGAGGAAGGGAGGAAGGGAAAACGAGATGGAGGAAAGAGAGAGGAATTGGTATATAAAAAAGGAAGAGAAATAACAAAGGAATGAACAGAGGAAGAAAGGGGAAGAGAGATACTTAAGGAAGAAGGAAGGGGTAGCAAGTAAATACGGAGGAAAAGATTACGAAGGAAGGGGGATAAGAAAGAAAGCCTGGAGGGGGTAGAAAGAAAGTGTGAAAGTCCAGTAAGAGGGAGAAAACCGCGAGGAAATTTTAAGTCCTTCGCCATTGAAGGAGCGCCTTGAGAGCCAACGGCGCAAGGGCGAGCGCGGCCCGAGAACCTGCCCGAGGTGGCCGTCAGCCGGGCTCCTGCCGGGCCTTGGGGGCGGCCTCGCCCTCGGCTCTGTCGGGGAAGGAGGGGCGGGGGGGGGGGGACTGAACTGATCCGCCGCATTTGAAGAAACGATGAAAGATAAACCGCATCTTCACAGGCGATGAATTATTGCTACCAGTTTAAAGAAAATCAACTCAGCAGATTTTGATAGTCTTGCAGATACATGTGCAAGAAAAAAGTCTGTGTATGTAATATGTTTGGGGGCGTTCTTTAAGATTTTAATTAATTGGAGTCATTCTAGCAGAAGAAAGGGATTGTCGAAACAGGCAACTTGGGGAAGAATGAAAAGGTAATTCGAATGTCCAAGTACGAAACGTGTGTCCTTGTCCTGTTTGGTGCAGGAGGACTGCCACAAGTCTATTGCCAGATTTTTCACCTTTTCTCTTTCGAAAAATTGGAAAGGACGTTAATATTCATTCTTCAACAGAAAGGACGATACATGATGATGATGATGATGATTGATGATGATGATGATGATGATGATGATGATGATGATGATGATGATGATGATGATGAATCAAATCAGAGTCAGAATCAGAATCAAACTATTTATTTAGCCAAACATCATATATCAACATAAACACGACATTTTACAATAGTGTTGCGGCTGAGCCTCCAGGAGTGAGCTCCCTTCGGAAATCGCTTCAAGTATTAATCATTGACATTAATGTATATTACACAACATTAAAACATGTAGAAATATAGAAGAGCAAAAGAGAAATCAAAACATAATATAATACGTAAACTAATATTTACTTAATGATATTGCGCATATTGATATTGGGAAAGGATACTTGTGGTAATGACATGAGGGACATTCATTATATGTAGTGCTGTATAAGAGGAAATACAAAACACAAGAGCATCTAGTAGAAAAGATGAAACAAATGAAGTAAAATTAAACATAAAAAACATATTAAGATCATAAATACCGTTTTAACGAACTTCTAAAAGAGGACAGTAGCACAATTGCGTGCATTTTCAGGGAGAGCATTCCTGTGAGTAGGACCATGATACAATATACAAGATTTGGACTGTTCACTCTGCATGGATGGAATGTCAAGTATATGTCTCGTGAAGGATAACTGTCGTTAATTCTATGATAAAAGAGAGTTTTTGTTAAAAAAAAAAAAAAAAAAAAAATACAGTTGTAAGTTTTTTTTTATTTCTTTGACTTTTAATAAATGAGATTAAGGAAACCAGGTATGTGACCATTTCTTCTAAGACCCAAGATACTACGAACAATTCTTTTTTGAGTTACATGCATTGGTTTAAGTGAGGTAGAGCATGTAGCTGCCCAAACAGTTGGCCCATACATAAGATGTGCTTATTCCAATGTAAAGTATATTTGTTGCAAGGCTCTCATGAGTAATGCGTGAATTGAATAAGTCCACATAGTTTGCTTAGTTTAGATACTACAGTGTTTCTGTGTTTTCACCAATTTAACTGAAAATCAGTGTGAATGCCAAGAAACTTGGTATGCATTGCCCTTTTAATTGGAACATTTGCAGTGGTGACATGAAGTAGAGCTGGAGGCATATCTTTGTCTCCTGGAGTGTGACAGCAAACTTCACCAGCAAAGAGTGGGAAATTTAGAAAGCACCATTAACTTTTTCATAGATAAATAGAAGGAATAGAATGGGTCCCGAGATGGAGCCCTGTGGAACTCCATGTGTTATAATTCTTTTTAGAGAAGTTGCAGTCATTGGAAGTAATTCTTCTAAGAGATGATGATGACGACGACGATGATGGTGATAATTATCTCATGTGGTTCCCTTACTTACCCATGTTCCGAATCTCGCCTCGATGGCCAAGTCGTGCTCTCGGTGCTTCCGTCAAGCAATCGTCATATCTACGTTATCCCACGTTTTATCAACTCTGTAATTACGCTAGTATGTAAGATGTGTCACTACATTACTATTTGTTATAATTTAAGAACAAAGTCTGTTATTAACAGATGTACCAAAAATCGGCTCTCTCATTATTTATTTACGTCTACTAGTGTAACCTTGCTTGTAGTGTGAATGCAGAGCCATGTTTACTTAGGCTGTTTTCCTTTCTTCGTGAGATGTTCGGTTATCGGCGTCCGAAGATCAGAATCGGAGATCGAAGGTGTTATTTTGTTATGTATATTTCAGGAAACAGATTTTGTTGTATTGATACAGATATAGATTTTACTCTTGTACCCCAAGTTCTCATGACATGACTTTAACACTGACGTCCGTGTTGCTTTGCAGGAGACAAGGGCGGCAGCGGCGTGGGCGGGCCGGCCTGGGGCAGCGGCAAGGAGCAGCGCCGCTCGGCCGGGCACGGTGCAATCACCACGCCAACAGCACCAACGCCGCCCCGACCGCCAACGCCAACAGCCACGCGGCCTCCTCCACCACCTCCTCCAGCACGGGCTTGGAGGTCGCCAACAATGGCTCCGAGAACCTCGACGAGTACGGCTCGCCGGACTCCTCCAGCACCAACGTCTGCTCCACCGACAGCGCGTGAGTATCCGAAGGGCCTAGCTTCCTCCGCGGGCGCGGCTAGCCTGGTTCTTGTACAGTGTTTGTGGACGTTCTGCGTAACCTCACTGACCGCTGCACATAGGGCACACCAGGAGCTGGTTCGATTCAGTCACACGCCTGCGGTGTTGTGTAATTAATTGCTGCAACTCATAGGTGACCAGTAGGCAGATGGTTGTATCAGAGTCGGCTGGGTCATCCAGCCATTTTATATGGAAATTGCTCAAAGGATACTGTTGATAGGTACAGCTCTTAATAAATAGCAGGCTGGTGGTTCCATTACCAGTGCCACTCAGCGTTGGTGGTGTAATCCTGCATCATAGTTACGAGTCATAGTGTCAGCTACATAGTATGGAAAGTTATCAAGGGACGTCTATGAAGAAGTATAACACAGCTTGTGTGGGTAGGCTCGGGTATGAAGGTGGTGGACGTGTTCCAGAAGCTGTAGAAAATGGGTTTTGGATACCGCATTGTATCGTCGACTACTGCTTGCATGTCTGCTTTTGACGGATATTTTTAGGGTTTCCTTTGATGTTGATGATGCTGATTCTTGTTTTTTTTTTCTACAGTTGTCATTATCATCACCCTTCCTTTGCTCCCTCCTTCACTCGGATTGACAACCACAGCTCTAGAGGTGCCGTGGGCGTCGCTTAGATTTGGTAGCATTGCATTTCTCTGCTCACTAATAAGGGCCAAGAGGCGAACGAGGAGAGGGTGAGAGGGAGAGGGAGAGTGGGTGGGTGAGAGAGGCGCAAGGAGTGAGAGAGAGGAACGAGTAATTGAGTGTGAGTGCTTGTGATTGAGTGATTGCGAATGAGTTAGTGATTGTGAATGAGTTAGTGATTGTGATTAAGTGCGTGATTGTGATTGAGTGTGTGATTGTGATTGAGAGATTGATTGTGTTTGAGGGATTGTGACTGAGTGTTTGTGAATGAGTAATTGTGATTGAGAGATTGATTGTGATTGAGTAAGGGATTGAGATTGTGTGAGTGATTGCGATTGAGTGATTGGGGTTGAGTAAGTGAATGCGTGATTGTGAGTGAGTAAGTGAATGCTTGATAGTGAGTTAGTGAAGTGATTGTGTCAGTGGATGAGTGATTATGAGTGAGTGGGAGAGAGGGACAGAGACAGAGTGTGTGTGTGAGAATGTATAGGATTGAAATATAGATAGAGACACGGACCAGCAGGGAGAGCCAAAGAGCAGCGCTCTGGCTCGTAGGCGTCGAGTGTCCAAGGGCGGTTCGTTGTGGCCGAAGGCAATAGGAGAGGCCGTAGGAATAGCTCGGTGGGGGTTCCGTGGAAAGGGTTTCGGTGGCGGAGGCGTTCTGGGTACACCATAGACCTTTACCGGAACAATTTGCAAGAGATAGGTTGATAAAGGAGAAATTATGCAAGTAGTGTGTAGGAGGTGGCTGAAATTCTGCACAAAAAAAAATAATTCTTCTTTCATCATTCTAATCCCACTTGCCTGTGTACTAAACTATTCTCATACTGGTGTGAGGTGATGAATATAGTAACGTGTCTGTGCTTGCATGTTGTACAAAGTCAGTAGCCTGAGATACAGTTTGTCAAGTGTGGAGGTGTGGCGGCACCGCCAACTCCCCCATGTACACAGCCTCGCCCGCACTTCTTCTGTGTGTCTGTGTGTAATGTTGTCCTCCCGTGTGATTTTACAGCAGCGCTGCCGTGTCCAATACCTTGAGGTTTCTCCAGTCCGCGTGGTCTTCCCAATCTGAATTACTGTGAGTTGGTGTTGTTGGTCTTTGTCTGTCTGTCTTGTCTGTTACGTTTAGCTTCCTGTAGCATCTCTACCTCCTGTCCCTTAGCACGCATGCTTGCCTGCCTCGTCCCGTCCTCTGCCCAGCTGGCGCCGCATGTCTCCTCCCGGTTCCTCGGACTCCGTTGTCAAGCTTGTTTGCTGTCGGTCTGCGTCACTTCCGGGCTTTTAGCGATTATGACCTGAGACTTAATTAATTGAACACTAATGAAATTAGCGAACAATAACTGCTGCATGTTAACGTGGTTTAATGGCTGGATATTTTTGAAATTCTTTTTCCAGGCTTCTGTTAACCCAAACACTTCATACATAAAACATTTAAAACATTGAATATCTGACAGTCGTGGAAATGCTTTTAATTTTGTTTCACCCAACTTTCCTCCCTTTTTTTATGTTTTCCATTGAACCACGTCTGGCCCCGGATCAGTTTGACATGCCTTTAGTGTGGATCCGAGTGCCCAAAAGGATTTGCGTTTAGCCTGCTCAGTGCATGGCTTTTGTTTATTACCAAAGACATGTTTATCTCCACGTAGGGAATTCCGCAGCAAGGGGTTTCCACGCGCAAAGAAATTGTGCTTCACCCTGTGGAAAAAAAAGATAATCGGAGTATAAGTATGCGTTTTCCCTTCGCTCCTGTTGACGGCCACGCCCTGCCGCCGTACCTTTTCTCGTTCCTTGCAGGTGTGGGCGGTGGGGCCTCTCTCCCTCCGGGACAACCGAGAATAGAGCAATGACTCGTAGTTTTTACAACGGTCTGATTTGCAGTTGTTAGTACAGCCAATATACTGACTATCATCATTGTTTTTTGTGTCTATTGCACAGCGGCTTATTTTTGTGTGGATTTAAAATCGCACGATATTCTCGAAGTGATGCTCTGAAGGGAAACATACAGTGGTTTCATTCTCTCGCTCTCCGTCTCCCTCCCACTCCATCTGCCATACTTCCGTTCACTTCGCCCTCCACGCCCTCTCTCCCACTCACTCCGCCTCCACGCCCTCTCTCCCACTCACTCCGCCCTCCACGCCCTCTCTCCCACTCACTCCGTCCTCCACGCCCTCTCTCCCACTCACTCCGCCCTCCACGCCCTCTCTCCCACTCACTCAGCCTCTCCTTTTGACTTTACATTTTCCCATTCTTGCACATCTCCTTATTTTCACTTTTAACACACGCCTAAATCTCTTGGGTTTTAAAGCTTCATGGTTGAATTAATTTAGGCTTTTAGTTTACATTTGTAATTCGTCGGTAAGTTATTAGTTTTTGATAGATTTAAAAGAAAATTGCTGACCAATCGATATTGCATGGGCCGATAAAGATTAGTACGGTATCAGTACAACCGTGAGTATTTAGTCCAGGAAGTACTGGTTATTTTGTAGAAATATGTGTATGGTAATTGATATTTGATATGTAACCTAAGAATAATTAAAAGTTATTGGTAAGAGAAGGTCTGTAGTCTTAAATACGTATATATTTTAAGTTGTATTAAACATATTTTAAGTATCATAATTGGTAATTTGTACATAGTCATCTTCTGGGATTTGTTGAAGTTGGTGGTTGAACACTTAGTTTTCTGTGAAGAATGGCACGTCATAGAAAACGAACGCTTACTTCGCCGGCTAAACTTAGATAACTACCATCGCTTAAAAAAAATCAAATACACCGTTTTCGTTTCATATAGCCTTACTGAAAATTAATCTATGTTTGCATTTAATATGTTGGGAGAAAACTAACCTCAGTTTAGGTAAGATTTAGCTGATTCAGAAACATGTAAGGGGGAGGTCTCAGAGGATCAGTCGATAGCAGGACGAAGAATTGCAATATTTTGAAAAAAAAGGGGGAAAATGGATGATCTTCACATCCACACGGACATAAAATGGATACTCAACAGGAAAAAAAGGCAAAAAAAAAAAGAAAAAAGAAAAAGAAAAGAAAAACAGTATGATTCAGAAAATGATGGGAACAAGACAAAAAAAAAAAAAAAAAAAAAAAAAAAGACAAATATTAGTGAACACTGGGTGTATGGTGTTGCGAGTGAAATGAGGAATCGGTGTAAAACCTGTTAATGTTTTAACGACTAAGGCTAGAAATAAGTCCATATTGATTTAGAAAGGATTCGTGAACCGGAGTAGATGACATACATGTTGGCAATAACAATAATAAGAACGGTGAGGATGAGGAGGATGAGTGAGTGAGAAGGAGGAGAAGGAGAGTGAGGGTGAGGGTGAAGGTGAAGGTGAGAGTGAAGGTGAGAGTGAAGATGAGGATGAGGATGAGGGTAAGGGTAAGGGTGAGGGTGAGATTGAGGTTGAGCAAGTGGAGGGTGAGGGTAAGGTTGAGGGTGAGAGTAAGGATGAGGGTGAAGGTGAGGAGGGTGAGGATGAGGACGAGGGTGAGAGTAAAGATGAGGATGAGGGTGAAGGTGTGCGGGTGAGGATGAGGGTGAAGGTGAGGAGGGTGAGGATGAGGGTGAAGGTGAGGATGAGGATGAAGGTGAAGGTAAGGAGGGTGAGAATAAGGATGAGGAAAGGGAGGGTAAGTATGGGGTGAGTGACGGGAGGAGGAGGAGAAGAAGGAGAAGGAGAAGAAGAAGAAGAAGAAGAAGAAGAAGAAGGAGAAGAAGGAGACCTTGAATCTGTACATGCACTCCTGGCGTCATAGGACCCCAAATAAGAAGCTGGGGTGGGCGGGGAGAGGGGAAGGGAGATAGGGGAGAGAAAAGGAAAGGGAAAGGAAGAGAGAGAGGGAAAGGGAAAGGGAGAGAGAGAAAAAATAGGAAAGGGAAAGGGAGAGAGGGGGAACGGGAGAGAGGGAAAAGGAAAGGGAAAGGGAGAGAGGGGGAGAGGAGGAGGGGAAAAGGGAGAGAGGGAGAGGAAGGGAAAAGGGAGAGAGGGAGAGGAGGGGAAAAGGGAGAGAGGGAGATGAGGGGAAAGGGAGAGAGGGAGAGGAGGGGAAAAGGGAGAGAGGGAGAGAGGGAGAGGAGGGGAAAAGGGAGAGAGGGAGAGGAGGGGAAAAGGGAGAGAGGGAGAGGAGGGGAAAAGGGAGAGAGTGAGAGGAGGGGATAAAGAGAGAGAGGGAGAGGACGGGAAAAGGTAGATAGGGAGAAGGAAGGGAAAGGGAGAGAGAGGGAAAGGGAGAGAAGGAAAGGAAAGGGAAAGGGAGAGGGGGGAGAGGAGGGGAAAAGGGAGAGAGGGGGGAGAGGAGGGGAAAAGGGAAAGAGGGAGAGGAGGGGAAAAGGGAGAGAGGGAGAGGAGGGGAAAAGGGAGAGAGGGAAAAGGGAAAGGGAGATAGGGAGAGGGAAAGGGGAAGGGGGATAGGGAGAGAGATAGGGAAAGGGAGAGAGAGAGAGGGAAAGGGAAAGGGAAAGGGAAAGGGAGAGGGAAAGAAAAGGGGAAAGGGAAAGGGATAGAGGGAGAGGGAAAGTGAGTTAAGGAGAGGAAGATAGAGAAAAAGGGAAAGGGAAAGGAAGAGGGAGAAGGAAAGGGAGATAGGGAAAGGAAGAGAGTGAGAAAGGGAGAGGAAAAGGGAAATGGAAATGGAAAGGGAAAGAGAGAGAAGGGGAAAGGGGAGGGAGAGAGAAAAAGAGAGGGAGACAGAAAGGGAAAGAGAGAGTGAGTGAGTGTGAGTCAGTTAGTGAGTCAGTCAGATAAAGATGTGCTATAAGGATGTACTAAACTACATTGGATCGTCTATTATAAAGATGTACTAAATTTATATAAAACACCATTAGTGTGTGTGTGCGTGCGTGCGTGCGTGTACGTGTATCTGTGTCTGTGTCTGTGTCTGTATGTCTGTGCCTGTGTTAGTATATATGTGTATAATGTGCAGTATCATTCTTGTGCATTAACTTATCTATGTGTTTCGTTATCCGAGCGTCGGCGAGGAGGCCCAAAGAGAGAAAGAGGAACTCAGCGTTAGGATTCCAAGTAGGCGTTTTGTTGTCCATTTTCTTCGTCGTTCAAAAGAAATTTCCGAGAGCTGTCGGAGCAGACGTTGAAGTTGTCGCCGTCCGAATGTAAACAAATCGAGGAAATGCTCATCTACTTATTTCTTATTTATGATAATTGCTGCGAGTGTCGAGTCAGGGGTGCCCGAAATCAGCGTTTGGGTTTAAAAACAAAATGATTGATAATATATAGACAAATGATGAACGTACTTAAAAATATAGATATGAAATTCAGAACAAAATGTCCAACCTCGGGTGTTCGTATGATCTGGGAGAAATTGCGCAAGAATGCTTAGGAAAACGGTTCTGCCCTTTATGAGAAGAGGAGAGAGAATAGAGAACCCAGAGAGCCCAGAGTAAACGTATTCCGAGTGTCCTGTGACCCAAGTTAAGGATTTTAAGACCCGAGTGATAGGACTTTACGCCTGCGGCAGAACTATGTGGCAGCGCTCGTGGTTTGGCCCTTGTTATCAGTGTGTTTCCTGCCTGACGCCGTCAGTGTCAAGCTACTCTCCTGCTTCGCTACACGCCCTGTTCTCGCTCGCGTTTGCTCCTTCTGCGGCCACGGCGCCAGGACAGCCTGGGGAAACGGCCTCACCTGGCGAAGCGGTGCAGGAGTCGGTGTGGAATTCGGAAGAAGCAGGATAAGGCCTCCCCAACCTCGTGCACGCACACTCACACACGGACACACGGACACACGACACACGACTCACACACTCACACGGACACACACACGGACACACACCACACGAACACACACCCACACACGAACACACACACGGACACACACACGCACACGCACAGATATATTTCTCTCCCCTCCCTTCCCCTCCCTCCCCTCCCCTCCCCTCATCACATCACATCACAAAAACACCTCTACCCATACCTACACTTGTGTGGTGTCTCCTCCAAGGGCAAGTGTCCCCAGTGTCGCCTGTGCAGCGTCGAACGGTGACGCCGGTCATTGGACTATATGGCCGAGTGTTGCAAGCAGTAGCGGCGGGATGGCGACCAGGTGCCACGCCGGTGCCAAAGTGTATAGTGTTTTTAAAGTCCCGAGCCGTGCGATCGCCCGACGCGATGTTGGCAAGAGCCGGAAGAACAGTGTCGAAAATCTCCCGGGCGTCGAGACGGCGGCTCTGCGGCCGCACGCCCAGCACCGCCTGCGTCGTCATCGCCGCGCCGCTCCTCCTTCCACGGGTCGGAAAGCAGCCCGCAGCTGGCGGCCCTCGCTTCGGACGACACGCCCAGACACATCAAGTATGCGACGGCGCCCATCATCAGCCACGAGGCCGGCGGCAGGTGCGCAAGGGCCAGAAGGCCGTCTCCGCCACCGAAGAACAAGGCCATGCCGGAGCCCACCTTCCAGAAGACCTTCATCGCCATACTCAACAGGAAGGACACCCGCAAGCGGCGAAGCCAGGAGCTTCCGAGCCGCGGCCGCTCTCCCTGCCGGCCAGCCGCCACCTCCATCAGCCGAAGCCCGCAAGCGCGTCTCTACCAGTCCTGCTCCCGGCACCAGCGGCCGCCGAGCTCCCACCACGCTGCTCACACGCACCACCACACCAGTTCCAGAAGGCGGAGTCGTTCCACCTGCAGCAACAGTTCTTCAAAGCGGCCGTTGCACCACTCACACCTGGCGGAGGCGCGGCCGCCGCGAAGACCTTCGTTCGGGAGCAGTAAGGCCGGACTTATCTGGGGAGGGAGATTTTGATTATTGGTGTGGGCAGGAAGGGATGGTATGGGTGAGTGAGTTAGTGTGAGTGAGTGAGTGAGTGGGTGGGTGGGTGGGTGGTGGGTGGGTGAGTGAGTGAGTGAGTGAGTGAGTGAGTGAGTGAGTGAGTGAGTGAGTGAGTGAGTGAGTGAGTGAGTGAGTGGGGTGTGGGTGGGTGGGTGGGTGGGTGGGTGGCGTGGGTGGGTGGAGGGAAGGGAGTGAATGAAGGAGAGGACACATTATTACAACATCTGCTTCTGTTGTTGGCACTGCCAACACTTCCTTCCTCCAAAGCCGTCCTTAGACACGTGTCCTTTTAACGAAAACATTTTTTTTGCCGCATCGTCCGTGGTAGATGTTAGTAAGGGTCTTAGATTTGATAGATTTGTGTGGTTTGAATTGCGCGAGATCAAGGGAGGTAATTACTGTGATTTTAAACAATTAATCTAATTACTTCTGTAATAAAGTCCATTTGGCAGTTTAGTGCGAAGAAGCTCCCAGCACAC
>NW_020868849.1:144036-146536 GCF_003789085.1 Penaeus vannamei
CTTCCTCCTCTCCTCCTCCTCTCCCCTCTTCCTCCTCCTCCTCTTCCTCCTCCTCCTTCTCTCTCTCCTCCTTCTCTTCCTCCTCCTCTTTTCTTCCTCCTCCTCCTCCTCCTCCTCCTCCTCCTCCTCCTCCTCCTCCTCCTTTTTTTCTGCTCTTCTTCTTCTTCTTTCTTTCGTCGTCATCTTCTTCTTTTCTTTTTTTCACATATTCATTTCCTTCATCTTAATCTTCATAATCTTCTTTCCTTTGGGAATCTACAGACGCCTAGTCTTCTCTTCCTTCTCGAGGTGCTCCTTCGTCTGTGAACAGGATCAGGACATGCTCTCGCGACGCACGGGCCGAGTGGGGCGGGAGCTGGGTGGGAGGCAGAGGCAGGGATGTGGCAGTGAGTGATTTTGAGAGAGAGAGGAGAGGAGAGAGAGAGAGTGAGTGAGTGAGTGAGTGAGTGAGAGTGTGTGTGTGTGTGTGTGTGTGTGTGTGTGTGTGTGTGTGTGTGTGTGTGTGTGTGGTGTGTGTGTGTGTAAATATGTGGGTTTGTAAATCTGTGCGCTTGTGTGTGTAAATATGTGGGTGTGTAAATATGTGCGCTTGTGTGTGTAAATATGTGCGTGCAAGAGAGAGAGTGGAGAACAGGAGAGAGAGAGAGAGAGAGAGAGAGAGAGAGAGAGAGAGAGAGAGAGAGAGAGAGAGAGAGAGAGAGAGAGAGAGAGAGAGAGAGAGAGAGAGAGAGAGAGAGAGAGATTTGTTGTGCAAGTTTCCAAAAGCTAAGATCCGCGTACTCTTTACCCGGCCGTCCTTGGCTGCGTAACAGACGTGCGAGCATCATGCGCCGGGCGCCTTGATGTGTGACGTGTCATGCGAAAACAAAACACTAAAAAGTCAGTTCCCCTAAATTGTTTTATTGGAAGACAAGCGTACAGTGTTGTTCATCCGTTTCACCAACACGGACGAGCGTTTTCTCATTCATGAAGCGTGATATAATGGGGGAGGGAGAAGGTCATCCGGGGGCGGAGGAGCGGGTTCAGGCCGCCAGGTTGCCTCAGTCGATCGCCTGGCAGGTTCGGCGAGGGATCCGTGCTTGGCTCCTTGTGCTGTGCTGCCTGCATGCGCCCGTGTATGGCCCGCCTTGGCCTGTGGACCAAGCACACTAATTAATTATTCACCGCACGCATATGCTCGGGATGGACTGCGTTGAAAAGCCAGTGTTGTGATGTTTCGAGGCCGCGTCTCACTGACCCAAGTTGTGAAGCTTTGCTGTGATAATCACGAGTGTCCGCGGAGGCGATGGTCCAGGAAGAACGTCCGTCGGGCCGACGCGGACAAGGGAGCGCCAGGTCCGGGACATGGCCTGCGCCGTGGCCATGGAGGGTTAAACGGCGTTTCTGCGCGAATATTAGTTTAGATTTTCCAAAGCGGTCCGTCATCCGAAATAGGGCGACGAAGTGACAGTAAACGAGTCACTAAGCAGGGAGACGGTCGGGGCTCGGCGGGAGGGAAAGGCTTTCCTATAACTCAGTCATACATTGTTGCTGAAACTTTCCAAGCAACATTTATGGAGGTTTTCATAGCGACGAGAGGCTCTGGGCCTGTGTAGCAACATGAGGGTCTGACTGCGACGCCATGGGCCCCGTGATCAGCCTGACGTGCATCTAATCGGTGGCCGATAAAGCAACCTAGCGGAGTGTCCGGGGCGTCGCGAGGGTCAAGATATGGCAGCGGCCAAGGTGAGGCGGTGAAGGGGCGCGTGTGGGAGTCAAGGGAGGGACTGAGGTTGGAAGTCAAGGTGACGGCGGCGTTGCCCACGCACGGGCTCCTTTGGCCGCGCCACCTGCGTCGTCTTGCCCAGGACACAGCCGCACCGTGGACTGCAGGACGCTGGGAAAGGGGCAAGGAGCACGTGCCGATGAAACACGCCGATTGTTTGCCAAATTGCGGGAACGAGGCTGCAGGGAGGCCGCGGTTAGCGTGGCAACAGCCGCCAGCCGCGGACTCTCATGGCCAGACGAGTATTTTTTAGGGCCGCGAGTGCATCCCATTCTGTAAAGATCCCAAAAAAGTAAAATACGAGTGGTTCGAGCTTCCCACAAGTCCGCCTGCTCGTTTTTGACCCTTTGCGTGTATGCATTACTCCGATTTGTGCGGGTAGCGCTTGATTGCCTTGTGTGGGCTGGCGGATGGGCTCGGCCTAGTGCTGTTTGCAGGACTGCGAGGCGAGATCCCTCGCGATTGGGCGCTCTGTGTCGGTCTCCATCACGCCTGGGATCGAGGCTCTGCGTCGGCCGCAGCGGAAGTATGCGGGAAGGCCCAGGGACGCCATGCGAGCCGTGCATGGCGGGGCAGGCACGGCGTTGGGTGGAGGGGAGGAAGGGGGAGGGCAAGGATACGGTAGAGAGGAGGAGGGGGAGCAAGGATAAGGCAAAGATCAAGGAAGGGTCGCTTTTAGGAAGGATTTTTACGACGCGGAATGATGCCAGGGGTTGGCCTTCGGGGAACGACCGC
>NW_020868849.1:151536-159036 GCF_003789085.1 Penaeus vannamei
TATATATATATGTGTGTGTGGTGTGTGTGTGTGTGTGTGTGTGTGTGTGTGTGTGTGTGTGTGTGTGTGTGTGGTGTGTGGTGTGTACGTGTTACTTTATATATATATATATATATATATATATATATATATATATATATATTATATATATATATATATATTGTGTGTGTGTGTGCGTGTATATGTATGTGTGTGCGCGTGTACGTGTATATGTATATGTGTGTTTGCGTGTGTATGTATGTGTGTGTGTGCATGTATATGTATGTGTGTGTGTGCGTGTATATGTGTATACATGCATATGTATTAAAGCTTTATTTATCTGAACTTAAACGACGATTAGCGCTTCGTACTCTTAAGAGCAAATGAGATTGGAGTAGCCGGGGGAGCCCGGGAGAGCCCGGAGGAGCCCGGGAGTAGTCTGTGAATAGCACTGAGAGGGAAGGCTGCTGTTGGTGCCTTCAGGGACGGCTCGGGAGGCGGCGAGGGCGGAGGGCCTGGTGCACGCCGCCCTCCGCGAGGCCAGCGCTGCCCAAGGCCTCCTTGCCGCGGGCGCGTAGGCCTGAGCGGAGGAGGCTTCGAGAGGTGTGTCCACCGTGGGCGGTGATTGGTCGGGGAGGGTAATGTGCGCGGCGGCGGAGAGCGGGCGAGGGAGCGCGCGCGCGCCCGGGAGGCGGGAGGGTTGGCACCGTGGCACCGGTACACGTTCAGTTTGGCCCCTGTGAGCGTCGCATGTGGACGTCGGGAGCGCTTGTGTGTGAGCCCGCGAGCCGTGAGCCAGTGTGTGCTTGTGTCGCAGGTCGCACTGGTGCCTGTTGGCAGCCCGTGTGCTGCGGCTGCGGCTGCGGCTGTCGCGTTCGAAGGGCCGCTGCGGCGAGCCAGTCTCGGCCTGAGAGCCGCGAGTCACGGCGCTGTGTGTGTCTTGCGAGGTGGCCTCTGGAGCGTAGGTGGCCAGTCTCAGGTGGTGGTGCTGGTTGTGGTGGGTGGCCATAGTGACCTTGCGAAAGGTGTTGCTGCCTCGCCCCCACCCCCCGCAACACCGTCGGGGCGCCAGCGGCCGGTGTTGAGGCAGGCATGGCAGATTACAGAGTGCTGACGGTCGTGGCCGAGAGGCAGCGGCGAGGAGTGTGAGCGAGTGTCGAGTGTGCGTCGGAAGTGTCCCAGTGCGGAGTGCCAGATGGTTTCGCGGCGCGAGGGAAGTGCCGGGATCAGATAGTGGGGCCGCGGCGGGAGTGGGAGTGCCCAGGTGGAGGGCCGGGCGCTGTCGCCGCCGTCAGGATGAGGAGCTATTGCTAGCTGCTGGGGTGGAGGCGCGGGTGCTGATGTGCTTCTCGGAAACGCCTGCGTAGAAGGCAGCCAGCATGGAGGCCCGCATGGAGCGCAATGCTTCCTTCACCACACCGGCGTCCTACGGCGCTTCCGCCCCGTCGGTGCTGCAGGAGTCTCGCCGATGCTTCTCCGAGAGGTAATCCAACGCCGTGTCGCCGCACGCACGTGCGGCTGGGGACCGCGCCTTCACTAACGCGCACGCACATATGCTGTGCACAAGTATACGTGTATGTACACGCACACGCACACGCACACGCACACGCACACGCACACGCACACACGCACACACGCACACACCACACACACACACACACACACACACACACACACACACACACACACACACACACACACACACACACACACACACACACACACACACACACACACACTCACTCACTCACTCACTCACTCACTCACTCACTCACTCACTCATGCACACTCACTCACTCATGCACTCACTCGCTCACTCATGCACACTCACTCATGCATACTCACACACACGCTCACACTCACTCTCACACACACACACACACATTACATCTCTATCTATATTTTATATATTTCTTTATTTATATTATGGAGGTCCATGAACGTACATGCGGTGGCCGTAGCTTTGGCAAAACCCATAGAGGAAGCCAAAGCAAATGCCAAACCGACGCCCCCCCCCTCCCCCCTCGCTGGCACGGCCTCGAGTGCCTTCCCCCGCGGACGAGGCGGCGCTCAGCCTCGGGATTCGCTCCCCTCCCCCTCTACTCTCTCTCTGGAACCCCTACTTGGGAATGGCCCCCGGCGGCTGAAAACCTCTGGTCCTTCGGAAGAGTGCTAGCTGCGAGGGGGTGGGGGTGGGGGTGGGTTGTAGGAACGCCTTTTAAATGTCGGTGTTGTGTCACTCGCACTCCGGCTCGTATCATGCTCGCACTCGTAACACAGACTTAAAACTCTTACTCTCAATCTCTCACTCGTTCACTCATTCACTCACTCGTTCACTATCCCATTCTCTTGTTCACTGACGTGTTCACTCACACTGTTTTTTCTCACTATCACTCACTGTCTTTCCCACTCTCTCATTTACTCACTTGTTCACTCATTCACTCATTTGTTCACTCACTTGTTCTAAGACTCATTTCCTTGTTCACTCTCACTCTCATGTTCACTCACTCACTCACCCCCCCCACCACCACCCACTCACCCACACCCACTCACCCACCACCCACTCACCCACTCGCCCACTCGCACTGTTGGCGTGTTTACGTGTGCTCGCGCTTGTTGTAATTGACATTTAGACTTTATAATGAGGCGCGGATCGGGCGGTCGGCGGCCCTGAGGCTCGCTCGCGGACGCATCATTTACCATAGATGTTTGCTTTAACGGGGGGATCGTCACCGGGCCAGACGGACGGGCCCTGCTGGTCGCGCCCGCGGCAAACGCCCGCTCTCTCGTTCTCTAATTCCCTGATTCGCTAATTGGTCTTTCTTTATTTGATTCTGCATTTGTGGTTCTTGGTCTCTGTCTGTCTTTCTCTTTCTCTGGTTCTTTCTTTCTCTCTCTCTCTCTAATTCTCAAAGTTTCTAATTGTCTAATCTCTCTCTCTCTCTCTCTCTCTCTCTCTCTCTCTCTCTCTCTCTCTCTCTCTCTCTCTCTTCTCTCTCTCTCTCCTCTCTTCTCTCTCTCTCAATCTGTCTGTCTTTACGTAAGTCTTTATATCTGCCTCTCCCTGCCTTAGTCCCCCCCCCCCCCGCGCGGGGAAATGTCTCCGCAAGATATTTCAGGTTTTCCCAGTTTTAACTTAGAGCTTTTTTGTTTGGTTATTTTCAAACATGCCTTTGCCGCGTTTGTGTTCGATGAATATGTGTAGTGTTATTATGATTAGCATGTAATATGAAGATTATAGCGAAAAGGGTTGTTTATAGTGTAATAGACTGAATCATTCGCTTGTAATAGAGAGAGGGGTGCGCTCTTCACGCCAGAGATCCGCTCCGTGCGTTCGCCGTGTGTTTGCGTAGACTGCGGCGGCCCTGTGGGCAGGAAGCTCGGGATTCGGGAATGTAGGCGCGAGGTGAAGGCGGCGAGCATGTTCTTCTCGGCCGACATGAACAGGCAGGCTATGCTGTGCCTGTGGTGATGCTGCCTTTATTGCGTGGCGGGTGGACTGAGTGCCGAGCGGCCAGGCTCTCCGTCGGGCGCAGGAGGCGCGGCCGCAGGGGGTCGCCGTCCGGGCCGCGTGCTGGACAGGCGACAGCATGGCTCACGCGCCCACGGAAGGCGGCCGAAGGCGAAGCTCGCAACACAAATAAGCCATTAGCATTTAACGAGCAGGTTCAGCTTGGCGCGAGAGGGAGTCCGAGGCGCCCATGCCAACACCCCTTGGAGCGCCCCGGCCGCCCTCGTAGGCCTCGTGCTGTCGGCAACGCGCGCCCGTCGCTCGCCGTCTCCGGCGGCGTGGGCGGCAGGTCGCGGGCTGGGCGCTTAGCCCGTCTGTCTGTGTGTGCGTACATGTGCGTGCGTACATGTGTGAGTGTGTGCGCGCGTGTGTTTGTTTTTAAGTCCGTGTCTGTATGTGTATGTATGGGCGTGGAAGAACCCGCGAGTCATACTTTCGTGCGCCAGAATCCCGGTTCCACGATGAGGCATCTCTCTTGAGTTGGGTTTCCCGAGCACAAGCCTTGGGGAGGGCGCTCGTCCCTCCGTCGTGGCGGGCCTCGGCAACCTCGGCGAGAAGCAACCGGCGGTGCTCGCTAAGGAAGCGCTGGCGCCCCGCGGGCTGCCTTCAGGGTCCTCGGCGGGACAGAGGTGGCCCTTCAGCGGAAAAGCCTGGCTGTGGGAAGCTCTTTTGCTCCGTGTGTGTGTGTGTGTGTGTGTGTGTGTGTGTGTGTGTGTGTGTGTGTGTGTGTGTGTGTGTGTGTGTGTGTGTGTGTGTGTGTGTGTGTGTGAGTGAGTGAGTGAGTGAGTGAGTGTGAGTGAGAGTCGCCTGGTGGGGCGGTGCCAACATGACAGCGAGAGCCACGCTGGCTCCCTTACGCCCATGGCCAAGGTTGCCGAGAGGAGGAAGTTGGGGCGGCGCGGGAGCGACCGGGATGTTCCAGTGACACCATCCCCGTCGTTGTTCCTGGGCGCTCAAGGTGTGAAGCGGGCCGAGGGCGAGCGCAGGCGGCGAGGGAGGCGTGGTAGGCGGCGGGACGGCGGGACGGGGGCACTTCAAGTGTCGTCAGCGTCGCAGGGGCATTCGTGCGAGTCGGGCGCTTGTGTCGGGATCCCCTGACTTCTCTATTTCTTCAGATGGAAGAGCGGTTTGGGGCTTAACGGCAGCCCGTAATTGAAACTTTTCCTCGATGTCTCCTCCTGCTGAGGATCAGCTTCATGTCCCTCCTGCGCCCGCGCTTTCGTCCCACTCTGCTCGGTGGGATTTGAGGCGCCTGCGCCATACTGCCTGCTACACGGCAGTTTGACGCCCTTATTACCTGCCAGGTATGAGCGTGTTTATGCGCGCGAGTTGATACAAAGGCCTCGCATGCAGCGCCGTGTCTTCTGAATGACTCTTACGGAATTCGCATGTCTGCCGCAAGACGCCCGCGGGGTTTCCTTGAGCCATCGATGAGGCGGCCGCGGTCGCTCGTGAGGCTGAACTCTTGTTGCACAGCCATTCCTGCCGCACGGCGCGTCCTGGGGGATTTTGTGGAGAAATGTCACGACTTCTTATCATCGGGAAGACGGGGAGTCGCGCCCTCGGAGCCGCCAGCCAATCAGCGCCGAGAGCGGCAGTTCACCGGAAGCATCTTCCGCACTCGCTCCCGATATTAGACCTCCAAGCGCAAGGGAATGAGCGAGCGGTGGCGGCGGCGCAGATTTCGCGAGGCTGAGCGAAACGGAATCGAGGAATAAAATTCCACTCGCTATTTATGATTTTGTCACACTGAGCCAGGGTTCTTTTCGTTGCTGCTTCTAGGGCCAATTCCAATCCATGCCTATTTATGCATAGGCATATATGTTCATTGCTGCATGTACATAAGTTTTTATAAATGCATGTATTCGAAATGTTGACGCATTAGGAAATTATCAGAGTTCGCGATTGCTTGGGTTTTGACGGACAGCATCTTTGGGATCTTTGGTAGGCCGACCTCAGCAAGAGGCCGGGCCACGGCCACTCTTTGCGTGCCCGCCCGCGCGCGGTCAAACGTATCCTCCTTGAATAAGGCTGCGTGTCATACGGCACCGTCGTTTGGCACCATGATGTTTCGCGATGTGGGACCACGATGGACCTGCAGATTTAGCGTCCTTAATGTGTCTGAGCGTGTGACGTCGTGGCGTTGGCCTCTTGGCAAATGTTCCATGTGGCAGTGTCATGTGTCGGCGTTGTAACCCCGTGGCATGTGACTACCATGTGGCACATCGTAACATGCCTTTGCTGTGCGTTTGCTATTCGTTATTACTTGTTATATATAATGCGATCCATGTTACGACAGGTTTAATGAATGTAAGTGTCCGAACCAGTGAACCATGTAAGCCTGCTCTGTGGTTCTAGGGATTCATCGCTACAGGACAAAATTCTCTCATATGACTAGGTGACGCATCAGTGTGTGCGTGTGCCGGAGGAACAGTGTCAGCTGCCATGTGCATTTTACAATTTACTTATTTGTGTCGTGTTATTGTCAGTGCCATTGATATTCCGTCAGTCATATTAAGAGTACACTATGCTTTTCAGTTCTTATCTCGTCTAGCTCAACTTTAGAATACGTCCATCACTGCCTTGTGTAACTGTGTGGTCACAGTCGCCTCGCAGGGACGGCGCCACGGGTCCTCCCTCGCTGATAGGTGCTTCCGTCTCTTCTATATCGGTTCTCGTCATTGCTGCTGACAGATCCGAGACAGCGTGGTTATCGTTGTACAAATGCTGACTGTTCTTGCTGGTGAACGCCGTATCACTACCCAGAAAATGTCATCGGGCCGCCCGGATGCAGAGTGCCTCGGCTGATGGGCGGGAGGGTTGTGTTATCATCTCGCTCGGACGGCGAGCCTCATCGACGCGCTCCGTCTGCCGAGTCTCGCTCCTCAGGTGCCGATTGCTCGCTGCCTGCGCCTGCCTCTGGCAAACCAAGGTCTATACACTTAGGTAGACCTTGTGCCTGACAGCGACGGGAGCGGAAGGCCTCGCTGACTACGTAGTCCTGCGAAAATACAGTTGCTAGAGGCTCTTGGGTTACAAAGCTTATTGCTATGAAAGTAGGAGTACATTTATTTATCTCCAGGCCACACATTGGATATTTTTAAAGCGCCAATCGCACACTCAGTGTTCGTCCTGTGTTCGGGGAAACCCATTGAGTTTCTCGGTGTACACCTGCAGGCACGTGATGTCGAGGTGGTCCAGGTTCTTTTATGAAGGAGCTATGCGTTTGGAGGAAGTTGGGATGGGCTTGTTTAGCTCGCAGTGAAGGGCGTCATTCAGTAGTTTACATTTCTGCGCAAAAGTACGATTGAAAGAGAGAACGCCGTTCCCCGCGAGAAGATCTCTTTCTGCCATTCTTTGCTCACTCTCTCGTAATGGTAGCTTTGTTTTAGCACATGTATCCAAGTGGCTGTTTCCTCCGTGTTTGTCCTTGTTTTGTTGCTTATATGTCGGGTGGAAGTGTGCCACATTGCAGCATATTAGGGCGAATAAGACAGGACTGCATTCTTTATTTGAATAATACTCTTGTCTGCGATCCTCTCCGATGTGTGATCAACGGCAATGGGCAGTACTTACCAAGCAGGCAGTGGACATTTGAGGCGGAGGTCGTTGTGGTTATCACAGTAGATGAGAGAGGGAGAGAAGGGGAAAGGGAGAGAGGGAGAGAAGGAGAGAAGAAGAAAGAGGGAGAGAGGGAGAGGGAGAGAGACAAAGATCTGTACAGGGAGTTTATTTAATTAATGCTCACGTCGCCTGGCACAGCTATTGTATATGGGTTGTGGTGTTTCTCAGGCAAGCGATGTGTATGGTGAAAGGGAGAGTGATGGTGGTGTTGCGTTGGATTTCCGGTGCGGGTGTGGTGCCAGGCGGGGGTGCCAGACGGGGGTGCCAGGCAGGGGTGCCAGCGGCGTAATTATATTCACCATCCCACTACACCAACCTCCCTCTCCCTCCGAGGATAATGTCGAGATCGCCCTCCACCTCGGAGCGAACAAGGGCCGAACAGCCGA
>NW_020868849.1:183480-191594 GCF_003789085.1 Penaeus vannamei
GTGAAAAACTGTGAGGGAGAAATGGGTTTTAGTGTGGGCGATGGTCAGACCTTTGGCAAGAGGATATGATAAAAAGAAGAAAAAAAGAAAAAAAAAAGTTACTGGAAGACATTCATTTGTTGGTTGAAGTAGTTTAGAGAAGCAAGGGAAAGTTGTACTTTTTATTTTATTTTTTCATTTTCTTTTCCTTCTTCAAAAATTAGATAATTTTGTGGTTTTAGAAGTAAGTGGAGCTGAGGACAATAGCATTTGACATTATAAAACGTGCCCTCTATTGATTTGAGGCTTCTGGGAGAAACAGAACGTAGGGTAAAGTAAAGATCAGAAGTGGAATGTATTCCTCACTGTATATCATGAAGGTCATTTAGGCTGAGGGAAACTTAATGTTTTTTTTTTTTTTTGCAATATTATACTATAGGAGATATTTCTCAAACAGAATATAACTTAGCTTTTATATATATTTTGTAAACTTGTTTCCTAATTATATGTATGTGTAGCATGTCAACTTAGATTATAATACACAACTTAGCATTGTAGAAACTTTTATAAGACTTATCATGGATATGCAGATTGTAAAGGCCATGAGTGATTTGGCATCTGTGGGGATTTTATTTTTATTTTTTTATTGTTATTTCTCAGTGTAATTATTTTAGGGTTCATGTCAATATTTAACTTCGTGTTTCGGACGTTTATATACTAGTTATGATCACTAGCCTTGCTTGAAACATTGTGTCTTTGAAATGATATGTGTACATTTTTCTTTCTGTCTTTCTTACACTCATCTAGAGACCTGAGAATCTCTTTCTTCTTTTATGAAGGTATAGAATAAGATGAAACTAACTCCTTTCTTTTTCATTTTCTTACAGTACCCTTTACTGATTGAGTCTCTATTAGCATATACTGACAGTAACAAACAACCTGAAGAATATGAACAAATCTCTCGATCTCTGGAAAGATCAAAGGAGATTCTAGCCTATGTAAATGCCGCAGTTCAGGAAGCAGAAAATAACCAGAAACTAAGTGAGATACAACGGAGACTTGACCAATCATCGCTTGCAAAGAACAAGCATGGACACTCTGATGAGTTAAGAGGCGTAAGTACTAGCATTACTGCCTTTTTGTCTTGATGTTATGTGGAGATGTGTCAATTCTGAGATGTGAGCCTATACCAATAATGATGCCAGTACCCACTATATAACCCATGCCATCATCTATTATGAATTATTGGTGGATGCTGGTACATGTTTTATATGAATATTGTGTCTGTAGTTAAGAAAAATTTAGAGCTACTTTAATTTGAACTTGGAATAAGAGAAATTTACACAAATGTTACTTTAGGAAATTAAAATTTCAAAAGATTGAAATGGTCCGATCAAAATTGAAGAAACATATTTGTTCATGACCTTTTACCCCAGTCAATGATGGTTGAGCTGAGGACAGTATCTAAGATATCAGCCACCAAGCATACCCTTGGGAATTACTTTCCTTGACTATGTCAATCCGGTTATGTGAATGATAAGTCTTTGGAAAGACTTGAAAAAGAGTTTCGTATTGAATCTAACCACAAAACCAAGACTGTTGTCAGAATTATATACAAAGTAAAGTAGAAAAATTTGGGAGTATTGGCAATATTTTCAGCTTGCTAATGCCAATAGTAATACTAAAAGAAAATGCTGCTACTGTCCATGATGCTGATGCTATTGACACAACTCATTTATCATGATTAAGATGTTTTAAATTGATGTAGCAGACAAAATTTTATATACATATTTCACTTATTTTATTTTGAAATATGTAGTTGTTTTTTATTTCAAGTGGTTAAATTACTTGAAGGATTAAATGTTTGGAGTTACTCAAAATGTTTATTTTTTAGCATTGATACATCACAATAATAATCATTGGTTTCTGCATTTTCCCTTATAGTTTACTCTTTAATTACTTTGCTTGTGTTTATCAGGATGTTGAGTGAGGAGAAAAGAATTTGTAGAATTCATACTTATAGGGAGACAGAAAGTGGGTGTGCTATTTCTGAAGTTTCAGACAGCTACCCTTTTATTTGCTGAAAATAGCCCAACAAAATATCCTAATATTTATTTATTTATTTATTTATTTATTTATTTATTTATGATTTTTTTTTTTTTTAATGAACAGTAACTATTTTGTCAAATAAATGTAAATTAATTCAAAAGTTTATGTGATAATAGTAGTAGTTGTTTCTGATTTTTTTTTTTTATCATATTTGACGACGAGTTCAGATATCTAAATGGGGTTGTTTTCTGATAAATTTATTGTCTGATTGATATTGATACGGTATTGGATAAGAATTTTGGTAATTGGTGAAGAGTTAATTTACAGCAGCTAAATTCACTGAATCTAAACTAAAGGAGAAGTTGTTTGAATAATTAATCAGACAGATTCAGTACCAGGAAAAGGAGTGAAGAATGATCATTGTCCATATTGAAAGTATTTTACTTAGCACCATGTAAGTCATTGAATGATACAATATGAGAAATAAGAAATTGACATAAAAAGGGTTCCATGACAGTCAGCGCATATAGGTCTTAATCCAGTAAGGGAGTATGGAATTGGGCCTTATCTTATGGATGGGGACACACCCACCATTTAGATAACAATCCTCTCCTCCAGTTCACTTGTTCATGGCAAAGAGGGTGTCATTAATGTCCCCTTTTAAATAGTGTTGAAAGTAGCTCGAGCAGCATCTTTGTATTCCAAATCCTGCTTAAAAGTATCATCCGATTTTCTCTTTCCTCAACAGAATCTGGACCTAACTAAACACAAGCTCATTTATGAGGGTCCTTTGACCTGGAGAATTGCCAAGGGTCAGAAGAATATAGATCTTCATGTACTTCTTCTAGATGAGTTTATAGTTCTTCTACAAAAAGCAGATGACAAATATATTTTGAAGAACCACTCCATCAACAAGTCACTTGGGAAGGACGACAACAAATTGACTCACTCTCCGATCATCAAGTATGGACCATCAATGCTCTTCCGAGCTGTGGCAACAGGTAAGGCAGTGATTAGGTTTGATTTGCTTAGAAAATGTGAAATTCCTTGGAACATTTCATTTTCACAGAAAAATGTACCGCTTATAGAAAAAATTGCTATCACACTATTCTCTCTCTCTCTCTCTCTCTCTCTCTCTTCTCTCTCTCTTCTCTCTCTCTCTCTCTCTCTCTTCTCTCTCTCCTCTCTCTCTCTCTCTTTCTCTCCCTCTCTCCCTCTCTCTCCCTCTCTCCCTCTCTTCCCTCTCTCTCCTCTCTCTCCCCTCTCTCTCCCTCTCCTCTCTCTCCCTCTCTCTCTCCTCTCTCTCTCTCTCTCTCCCTCTCCTCTCCTCTCCCTCTCTCCTCTCCTTCTCTCCCTCTCCTCTCTCTCCCTCTCCCTCTCCCTCTCCCTCTCTCCCTCTCCCTCTCCCTCTCTCCTCTCCTCTCCCCCCCCTCCCCCCCTCCCCTCTCTCTCTCTCTTCTCTCTCTCTCTCTCTCTCTCTCTCTCTTCTCTCTCTCTCTCTCTCTCCTTCTCTCTCTCTCTCTCTCTCTCTCTCTCTTCTCTCTCCTCTCTCTCTCTCCTCTCCTCTCTCCTCCTCTCCCTCTCCCTCTCCCTCTCCCGCTCCTCTCCCTCTCCTCTCCCTCTCCCTCCTTCCCTCCTCCTCCTTCCGTCCTCCTCCCTCCTTTCCCTCCTTCCCTCCTTCCCTCCTTCCCTCCTTCCCTCCCTCTCTCCCTCTCCCTCTCATTCCTCAAAATCCTAAAGTATTAAAGCCATCGCGTTGATTCCGTTCCCTCTTCTGCCCAACAGACCGATGTGCATTCTTCATAGTCACAACCCAGTCGGGGGGAGCGCACATCTACGAGCTGGTCACCATTTCTGCAAATGAACGGAAGGTGTAAGTACCCCTTTTTGCAATATTCTCCTGGTGTTCCTTGGCTGCAGTCAGTCAAAGACGGGTATTTTTAGAATTGCGTGTTTAAGAGCTTGAGGAGTGACCAGTGATTATTCTGTAAAAGTGAATGAAAGGTAAGTGTGGTAATTCTGTTAAGGGATTAGGAGAGGGATGAATATATACACAGTGTGAGATTTTGTCAAGTTCAGTTTTCATTAGCCATTAACTCTTTTAAGATCTGTACGCAAATTCGGTACGTTTTTTTTTTTTTTTTGAGTTGACGGTTTATTTGGAGACATCAGATTTTCTGTGACGGAAATATTGGAAGATTTTGATACATCATCTACTGTCCAATTGGCATCTTTTAGGGTGTACAGCACAAGAGCAGTTTTGAAATTCACTTTGCTCGACGCCGAAGTACAACATTACAATACAGGGTCGTGCAGCAACTGTTTCCAAGTTACAGTATAAGGAAAAGTTTAACTGCAATATTAGTCAGGACAAAGCATGGCGAGTGTGCTGTAGGACTTTCACAACGTAAGCCGAGCCAAACGAATTAGTAAAGTTTGTTCTTTGCGTTGAAAAGGCAACGAGCCTTCACAGCAACCGTCACGCACGGGGTCGAAAATGTGCGACCCTTCGATTCTGACAGAATTTGACCATGATGGAGAGAAAGAAACTTTGATTGGGAATTTTATTTGGTGGGCGAACCTCCCCTTAATTTTTGGGGAAATAACAGTTAATTCTAGTGGTGCAAATCAGTTCACTGCGCAACAGTCCATATCAGTGCTGGAAATACATACTATGGGTAACAGTGCGTGATAATAGCGGGCAAAATTTGTTTGTAGTAATATTAATACTGTTGAGTATGTACGGAAAGTTAATAATAATACATGTGTGAGAAAACATGCACTTGCGGTAACAATGATTATGGTGAAAACATTCCTTGGGTAACAATGGGAGAGGAAATATGTCCTTGGAGTTGTAGTTGAAAGCAGTGAGGGAAACTTGTATCTGTGATAACCGGGGGGAAGTATATACCAAAGGTAACAGTTAGTAGTGCATATTGGTAACATTGTTTTATTCAGTTCTTCAAACGGGCTTCCAACTTTAAGACCATTAATTAGATGAGTGACTAAGTGATGGGTGATATGAGGATAGACTGAAAAGTATGAAGCTAGTGATAAAAGGATTTTCTCCTTATCATCACTATCAAATAATAATTCGAGAGACTGAATATTATAGAGCTAGAAATTTCGGAACATAAAGGTTGAGTTGAAGTTCCTTTGTACTTGCATCGCATAGGAAGTATGCATGAAAAGGAAATATTGCGATATTTCCGAGGGAATCTCAGGCGACTTAAAGAAGGTTTGATTTGGCAACACTGCCCATGAGGTCCGTTAGCTGTCGCCTCCCGGGACACGCACTTCGCCTGGAGTCGAAGTGGGGACATATTGACGCACGCACGCACGCACGCACGCACTCAAGCACTCACTCACTCACTCACTCACTCACTCTCACTCACTCTCACTCACTCACTCACTCACCCACACACTCACTCACCCACACACTCACTCACCCACTCACTCACCCACTGACTCACTCACTGACTCACTCACTCACTCACTCACTCACTCTCACTCACTCACTCACTCTCACTCACTCTCACTCACTCACTCACTCACTCACTCGCTCACTCACTCAATCACCCACCCACTCACTCACTCACTCACCCACCCACCCACCCACTCATTCACGCACTCAATCACTCACTCATTCACGCACAATCACTCACTCACTCACGCACTCAATCACTCACTCATTCACGCACTCAATCACTCACCCATCCACTGACTTGCTCACTCACTCACACTGTTCGCAGGAGGAACTAAGGGGCGCATCAGTTCTCAACCTTCCAGCGGTATAATTAATCATCATCAGAGTTTTATTTACTCATTTCCTCTCGAGTGGGTGTCGTATCTCGATGCATGTGCACTGTGACAGCGGGGGTGGGGTGGGGTGGGNGTGTGTGTGTGTGTGTGTGTGTGTGTGTGTCTATGTGTGTGTCTATGTGTGTATTTATGTATGTATGTAGGTATACATTTGTATATGTTTAAACGCGCGCGCGCATAAGCACACACACGCACTTCATTGTGTATTTGCATATACACTTATTCAGTGAATCTTGACTTTTTCTTTGTGCATTGCTTATGAAATTGATCCCAAAAAGGCTTTGTCCCCGGCTTTGGCGACGCTTGCGGGGATGCCTGGTGTTGCAGGGGCTAAGTGGTGTTGCAGCGGCGTGGGCAGCTAGGGCAGCAACCGCGCCTGCCACATGCCCTGGTTCGGCCGCGGTCAAGAGGTCCTCAGTGCCACAGCATCGGCACAAGTGGCCCTCTCATGGCCGGGGCCGAAGGGCGGCTGGCCGATCCTCTTGATCCTCCTCCCGCCGCTGACCCGTCATCGATCATATCTGCGTGCATGCCGGATGCAGCCTTGCATAACAATAATAACCTCTTGTTCTCGGCGAGCCTGGAGCGCGTCAGGCACCTCGCCTCCGCCCACTGCCTGCTCTGGGGGGTGGTGGGGGGGGGCTCTGCACACAAGCAAAGGCAATGTGGGGAGGCAGTGCATACAAACAAAGATAATAAGAAAGGCACTGCACATGAGGCTAGGGAATGGGGAAGGCACGGCGCACAAGGCAGGGAATTCAGCGGGAAAGGCGCTGCAGGAAAAGGCAAAACCAAGTGTTAAGAGAAGGGATTGCACAAGAGAGCAAGGCGAGGGAATGGGGGAAAGGCGCTGCAAGACGGTATGTCGTAAACAAGACAATTCAGTATGATGTAAATAAGACAAAGCCGCATGCTGTAAGGAAGATAAAACCGTATGGAGCAAAGAAGGCCGGCTATTTCAGGCACGGCGAGATGATGCAAAAATGACGCAATAAAATGTAAAGAAGGCGGAGCGCGGCCTAATAGTGCACGGCAGTGAGTGCGAAGCAAGGAAGCAGAAGGTGGAAGATGAAAGGACGAGGAAGAGAGGAGAGAAAGGAAGAGGAAGAGAGGCGAGAACAAAAGTAAGGAAGAGAGGCGAGAACAAGAGCAAGTGAGGAAGAGAGATGAGAACAAAAGAGGAAGAGAGCAGAGAGCGAGGGGACAGAGAGTCTTGAGGAGACTGCTGTTTCTGGTTCTGGAAATATTCTTTCTTTTGATATTGGCCACAATGTGATGAGACTACTGACGTAACGACAATAATAACGACACGGACATCGACTACAAAATTAATTTCAGCAACAACAACGACGACGACGACAACAACAACAAACAACAACAACAACAACAACAACAACAACAACCACAACAACAACAACAACAACAACAACAACAACAGTAGCAGCAGCAGCAAAAACAGCAACAACAACACAATATTAGTAACAATAACACTGAATTGAAACGTTAGACAGACTGCGCGTTGCTTTGGTTGCGGGGACGACACACAGCACGGCAGTAGCTGTAGTAGTGAGTAATAGCATGAGTCACCCACGTGGGCCAGGTGGGGTGCGGCGTGGCGGGGGAGGGAGGGTGTGTGGGGGCGTGAGCCGCTGTGGTCCACCATTGATCTACCTCATGGCCTCCCCTCCCCGCCGCTCCAGAACGCTATCGCAGCCACTCACGTCATCACTGCTATCAGGTGAACACTCACCAGGTGAACGCGATCAGTTCGTAGTGAGACTCGTGTGGACGCCGCCCCGCGCTCGGGAGAAGGCGGGAGGATCTCGAGGAATATACAGTACAGGATGTGGTGCTTTTCTGTCCAAGACGCCAGGTGTCCCGCCGTGGTCGTGGGCGGGAGGACAGCGGCGTGTGTGTTGTCCCCGGCGCTGGACGTTGCTTTTGTGGGTCAGGTTTGTTGTTGTGAGCGCGGAGCCGCACGCGGGGCAGGCGTCGAGGCGGACACGCACGGCGCAGCGTCCGCTCTCCCCTGCGCTCGCTGCGCCGATTTTCTTCTCGGGCTTGAGGAGGAAAAGTTACGAGAAAGTGTTTGTGCGGTCGGCGCGGAGGGAGAGGCTCGGCCGAACGCGGTTTGCGAAAGGTTGCTGGAGGGAAAGGAATTCGGGTGGAATGGGTGAGAGGGAGGGACGAAAAACTGAGAGGGAGGGAGGAAAGGAGGAAACGAGAGAGAGAGAGAGAAAGAAAGAAAGAAAGAAAGAAAGAAA
>NW_020868849.1:192398-202398 GCF_003789085.1 Penaeus vannamei
AGAAAAAGAGAGAGAGAGAGAGAGAGAGAGAGAGAGAGAGAGAGAGAGAGAGAGAGAGAGAGAGAGGGAGAGAGAGAGAAGAGAGGAAGGAAGGAAGGAAGGAAGGAAGGAAGGAGAGAGAGAGAGAAGAGAGAGAGAGAGAGAGAGAGAGAGAGAGAGAGAGAGAGAGAGAGAGAGAAGAGAGAGAGAGAGAGAGAGAGAGAGAGAGTGAGAGTGAGTAGTGAGTGAGTGAGTGAGTGAGTGAGTGAGGGAGTGTGAGACAGGGAGAAGGGAGAGAGAAGAGGATAGGCAAGCGGCGGGACAGGATGAGGAAAAGGGTTACGGCGGTTGGCGCAAGAAGCCCAAAGCATGGATGACTCATAGAGGCGCGGCGTTCAAAGGAAATTGCCCCCCCCCCTCCGCCTCATTACCCCTCATTTCAGCGTATTGTTTAATTTGTGTCTTGGACTCTTTGGCCGTCCAACCCCCCACCCCTAAGGCACTGCATCTCCCCTGCCATGAGGGCAAGATTCTCATGTCACGCCCGTACAGTGGAGTTCATGGCTGGCGGCCGCTGCTCCGCTTGACATTCCTCTGGCGTTGCGGGCGTTCGGTTCCCTCCTCGCCGCCCTCACGCCGCCGTTCCAGCCATGCACCTGATCCCCTCCCTCCCCCGGGTCGGCCCCGATCGGAGCAACGCTGGCTGGGTCCTCCGGCAGTCTCGCGTGCGGTCCTGCAGCGAGCCCTTCGTTGATCCGTGGAGACGCATACATGTTTGATGTTTAATGCTTTAAACAAATAAATCTGCTCGAGTCTAAGGTCACACGCATAAAGGCAGCTCGTCATCTGCAGCTTCACCTTGGTTTCTCGGTTGGCGGGGCGAGCCGTGGGTGGCGGGAAGGCTGCTCTCAGGTGACAGCGGGAAGGAGTGGGCACTGTCGTGGTGCCTGTGGGCCGTCATGTCCCTGGAGGAGGATGCCGTCGGATGCGAGCGGCGGTCCGAGCGAGGCCAGTTGTTAGAGACCCTTAGAGCCAAATTAAGGCTCTGGGAAAAAAGAGAATGAATGAAGTAAAATGTTGCGCGGCCGGGCTCCTTGTGGCGAGGGATCCTTGGCGGTGTTCTTGGGGGACGCGTGACGCAACGCTCGTTGGGCGTCGCCGCGCAGAAACTTGTCATGGGAAGGAATGAGGAAACCTGGAAGGTAAGCTCCTGTCCTCCGGGGCCTGGCAGAGCTTAGGAAGGAGGGCTGGGTGGCCGAAAGGTCATCCATGCAGGGGCGAGGGAGGGGGGGGGGACGTCACCTGGCGATGGGTGGAACTGTTCCACACAATGGGAAAGCTGTTTCCCCGCCGCCGCCACTCCCCTGCCGCCGTTGATGCGCATCTTGCCGCCAGATTCCAGGCTGCGGGCGTGCTGCGGGCTGTGCAGAGGATGCCCAAGGCAGTGCATGCCACATCCCGCCCGGGCGTCGCGCTCTCTGCGAGTCGCAGCCCGAGCGAACGTGGTGGTAAATGGCTTGAGAAACAGAACCAACATGGCGGGAGTCCTCGCCTGGCCTTGCAGCACTCCGCTGCCTCTGCGGTGCTGCCGCCGCTGCTCGCCGTCCCTCCTCTCGGGGCATCCCGAGCCATCGAGGGCGCTGTGGGCGGTATGATGGGAGGAATTCTTGATAGGAAGCTGTGTGCGTTTGTCTTAGGCTGGAGGAAGTGACGGTGGCAGAGTGAATGTAGTGGGAGAGTGAGCGTAGCGGCGGCCCGGGGCGATCCTCCCGCCATCTGGTGGTGGTGAACCACGGTAACTTGAGAGTCCGCCGAGGGATGACGTCACCCGCAGGATCTCACAACAGCGCCATTTTAACAACTTGCCGTTCGTGTTTTGCGGGTTGTTTACGCGGTATGGAGGCGCCCCGCCAGCGGTGCCGCGGGTAGGTGCTGGCGAAGGCGCTGGGCTGCTGGCCGGTCGCAACGGCCACGGGGCACGGGTGAAGGACCCGCGGTGTGTGTGCATTGTCCCACGAGAGTGCAAGTTGCCTGGCCTCGCCTCCCGGGTAGAGCAGGACTGTAGGAGTGTGATGTGGCGGCGTTCGCGTGTGGTGCGGAGCCCATCCGACCGCCGTCTCGCAGTTGTGAGGCCCTTGTGATCGTGACGTTTCGGTCGCGTGTTGTGCGCGCCGCCGCCCAGCTCACCTTACCCAGATGCCCGACGCATGCCACTTTTTACCTGAGTGGTATTGTTCACTTGAGCTCCATGACGCAACCGTGGCGAGGGCGGCGTGAGCTGCCCTTCGAGTTGTGAGCAATAGCGGCTCGCAGCGCCAGTCACAACCGCTTGTCCGTGTGTTTTCTCTTCATGGCAACCAAACACACAAAGCCAAGAAAACGGATGTGTAAAGATAATGGTGTTGGCTTTGAAACGTGAGGAAAATGTGACAGCGATTACTCCAGTGGTGTACAGCGCCAGGATAGCGGGTGATGTACCATATGTCGTCTGTGTTCTGTGTGTTTGAGTGTGTTTTGTGTGCTGCAGTGTCTTCGGCGTGTATTATGAAACCCATTGATAAGAGAATACGAAAAGCATTGCAATGAATAGGAAAATGAAGTGTCGAACACAAAATTGAAACGGTGCCTTTGGTATGGCGGAAGCCATCGCCGGAAACTGTCACAGGAAGCCCTGTTAGTTTTCTGGTGCTATTGTTATAGGATTTAGTGAACAAAGCAAGCTATGATATAGTGCAATCTAGTCCTGTGCTCCTTCCGACGTCATGAAGAAAGGCAAGGACAGCCTCGCGGGCGGCGGCGCCAGCGACGGCGTTACCCTGCGGCGGCCGCTGGGGACTGCTACGCCCGCACCCACCACGCCCTCGCCCTACAGCTTCATGCGGCGCAGCTGCACCTTCGTCGCCGAGAGCAGCCTCGGTCTGCGGAAATCTGCCCTGCGAACATCCCTGACGAACCATGGCAGCAGCGCCCGCACGCCCGCTCCTGCTGTCAACAAAGTGGTTAAGGACAGGAAGAACCTAGCCATGCAGGTGCGGCAGAAGAAGGAGCTCCTGGAGGAGAGTGCCAACGGTCACACTGAGAGCGACAACGTGACCGGAAGGGGCGGGGGCGGCAGTGGGCGCGTTTCCAGGCTCGTGGGCGGGCTGCGGGCGTGGAGCAGCACCGAGGACGTGCGCCAGAGCGTCATGGGGGCCATCGGCCGCACTGTATCTGTTTCACGGCGCGTCAAGCAGGCCTTCTCGCGCCCTGACAACTCCAAGCCCGACACCGCCAAAGCCCAGTCAACCAAAGCCAACCAAGCCAAAGCCAACGCCGATACAACCAAAGCCAAGTCCTCGAACGTCAATGGCACCAAAGCCCAAAGGCCAGTCAACCAAACCCGCAGACACTGCATTTATAAGGAAGAAACAGGCGGAGAAGGCCAAGCCTTCGAAGCCGCTGCCTGGAAAGTTGCAGGTAGAGAAGCCGGAAGCGGGGCGCCCCAAGTCGTCGCCCTCGGCGAGTTCGGCGGCAGGAACCGCCGCCACTAATTCACGGTAAGTTTCCTTCCCCTGTGGCGTCTGCTTCTTCGCCGCCTGCGTGTACCCTGTGTGGGCCTCGCGCAGTCTCAAGGGGCGCGGCCATAGATGGCCGTTTGTGCCGCTGTTTACTCAGGGAAAGCGAAGTGAATCACGAGCAGGAGAATCGTCTGTTGTGGACGCGAAGGGAGGGAGAGCTGGGACAGAGTCCGTCTGTGATACCTGAAGGAGCCCTTGATGGCAGCGCCGTGAAATGACCTGAAGGGACGCCTGTTGCGCGCGGCGCACTGGTGGGGGACGCAGGGGTGGGAGTGGGAGTGGAAGGGGACGAATGGATAAACGTCAAGAGAAAGGTGAAGAAAGAGAACAGAAAAGGAGGAAGTGAATGGTGGATACATGTGATCAGGGAAAGGGAACGGGAAATTTTAATTCGGGGCGAGTTCAGGGATCGAGGGCGGAAGGAATGGCACGGGGGGGTGGGGTGGGTGGGGGCGAAGTCCTCCTTAGCTCTGCTTCTTCCCTGTCAGAGAGGGTGTCGATTTAGGTTGTGTGTTTATAAATACGCATGATTCATGCAGCCTTTCCTCTATGAAGCCATAAGTTGAGAGCATCCCGCCCCGAATTAGCGAACTCACTGGGTTATTAAGTCCAGCAATTGCAGGGAGTGCACGTTTTCAGGACGCCTTTATGCACCGATTGTGGACGGTGCCTCTTGCTCTGGCGTCCTCGACAGTGCCCTCCTCTTGCAATCTGCAAGTCGTGTGGGTTGCGCGTCGCCTACCTTCGTGCCTCCCACTTCATCGAGGCAGATCAGTGGAGGAAAGAAAATGTGATACGGAGGTTAAACGAGATGAAGTTGTCTTAAAGTCAAAGCTAATGCATTATTTTAGAATTAAATTTGATAAATTACTTATGGGATGATAAAGGCTTGTAAAGACAATATGCTAAATATAGCCGAAGACCCAGCTAATGCAGAGACTCATGTCGTCACATAATCTGCGGTACGAAGCCTGTATTTATCTTGGACGAAATAATTCTTATATTGGTTACAAAATATATCCCCAAAGTTATCTGCGAAATGACATCAGCTTAGAGAGAAACTGTAAAGGGCGCCATACCCAGTGTGTATGTACTTGACTAGTCCTGCCAGCGAGTCACAGTGACATGCGGGAAGGGACAGACGCTGCACTCCGCGGCGTGTGCGTTTTGCTTTATCCAGAGAGGATTTACGCGACGCCAGATAAACATAAACATTTTATTGGGTAAATAACTTTTGCAGCGTAGATAAATCGATCAAAACGAGCTGTCATTTGGACTCATTTATCATGCACTGTTATGGCTGCGCATGCGCCGAGGCCATGATTCCCCTCATGACGCCGTGGTAAGCGATGCGCCACCTGTCGCCGGGGGTCAGAGGAGCAGCTCCTTCCGGAGTCGGTCTCGGATTGGCGCTTTTTGCATCAAAGGCTGCCACGCGTTTTTGTCGGTCGGCTTCCATCATCACCGCCATCATCATCATTAATTAATTAATAATTAATCATAATTGTCATCATCACCATTGTCATCATGATCACCACCATCAATCATCACCACCACCATCAGTCATCACCACTACTACCACAACCGTCATCATCACCACCATAACCATCATCACCGCTAGCATCATCACCATCGTGATCATCTCTACCACCACCACCATTATCTTCATCATTATTTTCACATCCTTAATCTTAATATACCGCTCTCTTTTCTCCAGTCCTTATCAGTGCCCACCCGTACGCGTCTCCCTCCCCTCCCCACCCCCTCTCGCCATTCGTCTCCCGCTCCCCCGCCCCTTCCTGTCACCTTCTTTTCTCCATCTCTTTTTTTGATATCCTCCCTCCTCTCTTCCATCCCTTCTCCTCTCCTCTCTCCTCTCTCCTCCCCGTCTTAAGGGAACGCTTCTCTGACATAAACACTTCCTAGCTTGTGATAAATTCAGCCGCGAGCCCTCGCTCTCCTCCTTGAGAAGCGTGAATCAGTGACTGGCTCGGTGAGCGAGAGACGTTTTGCGGGATGGCGTGTGATTTCGAGGAGCCTGTGACACCGAGATTTCATTAGAACGATTTGATGAAGATGGATGAGGCGCGTCTCGGTGGAGTTGCTCATCCTCGCCCGCGCCTTTCCTGCGGCTGTCACGGTGCAGTGTTCGCGGCCCCGGCCTGTGCGCGAGAATGGATCCGTGTCCCCGGCTTGAGTCGGCTTTCGACTGCTCTATTGTCTGCCCTTCCCGGAGGGCGTCTTAGCCAATGGATTGCGTTGCCTTTAAACTGCGGTTTGTGCATTCCCGTGCCCGGTATGACTCGCGATTCCGCAGCGACATTTCTCGGCGTGGTTCGTACACGCCTACGTCGTCATCCTTTCGCTGCGCCGGATTCCACAGCAAGTCTTCCTTCCCCAACACCTGCATCAGCCGCTTACCCCTTCCATCCCAACCCTCCCCTCCTTCTCTCCTTTCCCCTCCCCTACCATTCCATTCCCTCCGCTCCCCTCCCTCCCTCCCCCTCCCTTCTCTCCTTCCCTTCCCTATTCTACCCACCTGAATCCTCACCTAGGCACCCACTTACCACATCCCATCTCTTCCCCTCTTCTCCCACTCAACCACTTATTCTTTGCTATCCCAATACCCCCTCTCCTCCCTCACTTTCTTCTCCTTCCTCCCTCCCCAGCCCACATCTCCCCTGCCCACCGTACCCCACCTAACGCACCTAATTGCCCAGTCCTTCCCCTCCCCTCCCTACATCGGCCTTCCCCCACCCCAGCTCCGCACATGACTGGGACTGTTGTCGAAGTTGCTTCCCCTGGGCACGGGCGGCGGTGACGAAGGTGCACCTGGGGAAGAAGGTGGCATTGACAGGGGAGGTGGCGGTGCCGCGTGGCTCGGCTGGGGCGGGCAGGCGGTGCTCGGGGCCCGGCAGTAGTGTGTGAAGCGTCCCCGCGCGAGGAAGGCTCCCGCTGAGGCATCGCCAGCGCCGCCGGTACTTCGCTCCCTCGCTCATGGCGGCGCTCCCCCGATGTTGATCTTTAAGTCCGCGCCGCGGCCCTGGCCGTCACAGGGAGGAGTTAAAGCCTCACGCTCCCAAGTCGCGCGATGCATTGCCGAGGCGACGTCGCTGCAAGGGGCTGATCAGACAGCCTGCGTCGTCAGGTTCATGCACGCGTCGTCGCGATTGTTCGCTGCTCGCCCCGCCGGCGGCCGTGGCGGGAACGATCCTCCGCGGCGGCAGACAAGCCACAGGATATGGCCAATATCGTGGGCAGTGTCAGGGCGGATGGCAGGCGGCAGGTGCCATACACGGGCGGAGGGCAGAGGCAGGGGTGCGCGTGAGGGAGCGCTCAGGTAGGATGCCACCTGGACCGCCCCGCCACCGCCAGCATTGCCATGGCGACGGCGGCCCTGCCTCGCCTCGCCATTGTGACGCTTTTTACATATCTTGCGAGTGATGTGATCCAGTATTGATGTTTCTAATGAACTGAAACCGGGAAATGCGGGACGGAATTGGCCGGCGAACAAGCGGCTCGTGGCGCGGCTGTGGCAGGAGATTGATCTGGCTCCCATTAGTGGCAGGCCGCTCTCGGGGCGGCCAGGGGCTGTGGGCGGCGGGCAGGGACAGGACGGAAGCTGCGGGGCCTTGCGGGGCACCTCTGGGCGATCACGGGGAGGCTGGACATGCCACCGAAATATTCGTGTTCGTTCTGAGTTCTTAAGCTTACTGACAATAAGAGAAAATTAGAATGTGTTGTGTAACTCCACATTATATGTTGTGATGGAATTGCTAAATCCGTCACTGTATGCAGATGAGTAGACCGCTGGATCCTTCAATAGAAAATAATATCTGTTTCCTGAATCCCGAGGAATACAGAAGAAACATCGATTTTGAGTGAAAGCTGCCAACAGGTGGGCGATCGAGTGCGCGGCGTGTTGTTAAAAAGGGATCGATGTTCGCCTTCGCTAGACAAGCGTAGACGCGAAAATGGTCATGGGCGATGGGCACCGACGGAAAAGTAGAAAGGGACGGAGGACGGCCGACTCTCAGGTGCCGGGACGAGTGGGGCCTGCTCTGGCCGGCTGTCCTCCAGGCTGCGCTGCAGTCGTTCCCTGGGCATTCGGAAAAGCTGGGAAAGATGGGCAGAGGTGCAGGTACACGCCCTTCGAATTCAGGCGTCTCGGTCCGTGTGTCTGTGCGTGTGGGTAGGTGTGCTTGCATCCTTGGGGGTTGGATAGCTGGATGAATAAATGTATATGAATGAATGTGTACTCATGTGTTCAGCGCGCCCTGATGACAGCTTATGCGCCAGGTGACTTTCTTGTCGAGATTCCCTGCCAAAGGTCACGGGGCACTCCATCAGGTAAAGACGGCGATCCGAGGCTGCGGTGCCTACAAGGCTGGTTCTCGCAGCGCGGGCGGCCGGCGGAGGGACGCGCCCGATAAAGAATAGCGATGGCGATGCTGCTTGGAGGAGGCCGCCATGGCCCGGGTGGTCGGGCGCCAAGGAGCCCGAAAAGAAAGCGCGAGTCACGGCCGCCGAGTGACAAGGCCAGAATGTATCACCGGATTTATGAAGCGGTTCTGCAGGGTCGCCTCGCCTCCGGGGGAGTGGGAGCTGCGGGAGGGGGAGGGCGAGAGGGGGAGAGGATTGTTTTGAACTGCTCCAGACGGATCAAAACAGAATTTGCATTCAGATGGGAAAGCAGGAGGACGCGTCTTTCGTGGCCTCGGGTTTCACGGGTAAATGGCGAGGCGGTTGACATTTGAAGATCACGGCGACAAAGGGGACGGGAGTGAAGTAAAGCGGTGGGGGGTGGTGGTTACGCATGGCAGTAGCTGGGTGTTGGGAAAGCACAGCGTGTGAATAGGGAGTGGGGAGAAAAAACGAAAGGAAAGGGAATGGGAAAGATACTGTATACACTCATAAGAGATTCATTGTCCTGGGGATAATTTAATTTTTTGGCATCAGGTGTTCTTTTTTTATTCATTCTCGCTCTTTATCATTTTAGCATGGCCAAAGGAAACGAGCTCCTTGGGTATGTTTGTCCTACATGACGAGGGCGGTTGTCGCCGGTCAAGGGAAACGCGTTTTCACGAATAATGATGACCTTCCCCAGCCGGCAGCTCTGCTCATTCTTTGCTAATGCCGGAGAGATAAACTGAGTTATTTTTGTAATTTTTGTTATGATTTCTATTCAGCGGAGCAAGGGGAGGGGTTAGGAGTACCTGAGTGAAATCTGTTCTTGATTCTCGAAACAAGTTCTCCCAGGTGTCTTTTATCCGCCTGACTAGATCTGTTCTGTTTTAAACTTGCGCAAAGCAGTTCGAGATGTTTACTCAATAAATGTCCGTCAGAGGCAGCTTGGCACACCAGCCCTATAGCTGGGCTCTCTGCCTGCGAGTTGATGAACATATTTAATCCTTCATCTGTTTAGATTGTGTGGAAGGTATCCTTGCATTAGTCATAACTATAAAAGGTGCAAAATTATTATCCTTGATCGAAAGGAAGTTCCAAGGCACGTGAGATTCTAGTAACCGCATGACGTCTAGAATCGCCATTAGCATCTGTACGCGAGGATATTTGCCGCGAGGCTAATGTTCAGCTGTGATTCGTGCGTGTGTCTGAGCGAGGAGCAGTGACGAGTTGACAGGTTTGGTGAGTGTGTGGTGGTTGGCACAGTTCCGGAGGGAGGGCGAGCGTGCGGGCGGAGAGCGTTGGTAGTAGGTCGCCAGCGTTAGGGAGTGGCGCGCGTGTTGTCCCCAAGTGCGTGTACCTGGCGTTCGCCGTCGCCACCTCGCCACGCCGCTTTTGGCTGCGTTTGAGGTCGTGTTGTGAGCGAGCGATGTGTGAATCAATAGTGCATAGTTAGCGAGCGTCCCTGATGTAATGGTTGCAAGGTAGACAGACAGGGAGATTTCGGGAGGCGGACACAGATTGCAGGGAGGGCGAGAGGCGCTACAGCTGCCTGCGGAGTTTGCGGCGCCGTGGCACTCTCTAGGCGCCTTAGGGTACTTGGGCATGGTGGCCCTGGCATGTGGCTTTGTAGTCAGGTAGAGTGCAAGTAGTGTGCTCTGTGGAACAGTGTTGGGAAGTGTTACGTTGAACTCTAAATATACACCGGGATTTCATAACGGTATATGGTACATTGTAAACAGGGAGTGTAGGGTGGTGTGATGGAAGACTGCATTGTAGTTGCCAGTAGGAATCAGAGTGGCTGAGGTTGCTGAGAGACACAGTGTGTCGTGAGAGGAAGCGCGCTTCGCAATGGTAGGGAGGCGTGAAGTGTAGTTAGGCGCTCGTGGAACAAAATGCCGCTGCTAACTCGGCTGAAGTCCCCGCCTCGCAGCGCCAGCAAGAGCAGATCGAGTGACGGCGTCAAGAGGTAGGAAGGAGGCCGTGTAGAGTAGTCGTGTGCGCTGTACTTGACGTAGTTACTCTAACATGCATTTTGCCTGGTAGCCTCACCCAGTGGT
>NW_020868849.1:216657-219157 GCF_003789085.1 Penaeus vannamei
TGAACACAAGGTAGGTGAGATATCCAACGGCCGATGGGAAAGGCAGGCTAGTACAATCGCCGTGGCTCGAAGTTGAGCCCAAGATAATGTAACCATATTTCTTTAATTTGCTAATTTGAGTTAGCGTAATGGTATCATCCTCGTCTAGTAAACTTGCTGACCTGCGTTCGATCCCGCGCGCTGCCAGTGGATGGTAACCCCGGCTGTTCCTTGCAAACAGGGGGTGCTTTAGAAGCAAAATAAACAGACGGTATGTCACATTAAAAAGAATACCCACTGTAATAAATGGAATGAGACTAAACATTAACCTTAACTTCTACTTTTCCCGCTCTACCACCACCCTCTCTCACTCCCAAATCTTCCTTCCCTTAAGCCCTATATCTGCCCCTTCCCACTTCCCTCTTCTTCCTCCTTAATCTCCCCTACATCCTTTACTCCCTTATCCCCTCCCCACCCCCCCCATCCCCGTTTTGTCTCTGAGCGCCCTTCCCCCTTCCTTTCCCCTTTGCCATCCCTCTTTCCTCTTTAAGTCCCCTCGTTCCCCCCTCCATATCCTTCCCCATCTCCCTTTTTTCTTAAAGACACTTCCCTATCCCCCCCTTCCTTACCCCCCCCTCGGATAGTCGTACAAATAATAAACACGCATAAACTAACTACTTTGGTGCAGCCTGACCACACCTACAGTCTGGCAAATGTTTCTGCGCAATATTCGCCCTGTCCAAAGTAAAACAAGGGATTAAGGAGTGGGGATGAGGTAGGGAGGCAACGAGTAGGGGTAGGGAGGGGGGAAGCTGGTGGTGATGGCCAGAGTTGGGTATTTTATTGTTCTTATTCTTGTTGTCATTGTTATCATTATTATCATCATCGTTGTTATTATGATCATTACTACTGGTATTATTATTATCATTGTTATTATTATCATCATTATTGATTATGATCATACGTATTATTATCTCTTATTATCATCACTATCAACATTAATATAATAGTAATTATTGTTTCTAATGTTAATACTATGAACTATCTGGCATTATCATCATCATGTCCGATAACTCACTCACTCACTCTCTCTCTCTCTCTCTCCTCTCTCTCTCTCTCTCTCTCTCTCTCTCTCTCTCTCTCTCTCTCTCTCTCTCTCTCTCTCTCTCTCCTCTCTCTCTCTCTCTCTCTCTCCTCTCTCTCTCCCTCTCCCTCTCCCTCTCCTCTCCCTCTCCCTCTCCTCTCCCTCTCCCTCTCCCTCTCCCTCTCCCTCTCCTCTCTCTCTCTCTCTCTCTCTCTCTCTATATATATATATATATATATATATACATGTAATATATATATATATATATATATATATTATATATATATATATATATATATATATATATACATATACATATACATATATATATGCATGTGTATGTTTGTGTATACTCATATAATTCTATACACACAAATAAATCAATACTTATCTATTTATTTATACACACACACCACACACACACACACACACACAACACACACACACACACACACAACACACACACAACACACACACATACATACACACACACACACACACACACACACACACACACACACACATATATATATATATATATATATATATATATATATATATATATATATATATATATATTTAAACCTCAAGAGGTTTAAATGCCAATGGCGCGTTCTCCCCGATCGTCCACTCGATGCAGATGTGGCCAACAAGCTGTCTGAGAGAGGTTGGCTCCAACGTCGATCAGACCTTCAGGAAAAGAGTCTATGGGCATGACTTAGGGATTAACTATGAGATAAATCGGATTTGGATCATGAGTCGTTTCTAGCGTGTAGTGTAGTGAATACTATTTCCTCTCTTCTTTTTTTTATCGAAGTGCCTCCACTCCACTGTTTTATATAGCTATCGCAATTAATTCAGATGGAGCAGTTACTTCTCAATAGCACTTTGATCACGTTAGTCTGGTTATGCTTTATTTCTGCTTATTTTTTAGACCTCGTTCTAGTTCAAGAATATAACAAACAGACCTGGAATCAACGCACGTGGTGGAATGGATAACAAAACACTTAATTTCCACAACTTTATTAGTAAAATAATGCTTTAGTTCAGTATTTACACGTATAGATCCGCGAGGCTATTACTCAGCGACAGCGACTGGCTTCTCGCTTGGTCTCTACCCGTTTAATGCTGAATGGGGTAGTTTTACTAGCTTCTCACAATCCCCTTAAAATTCACACAACCATGCCTTAATATATAGATAATATCTATACATGTCAATAACAATATATGTGAATATCAGTGATAATAAATATATAACCAAATTTTGATTGTGATAATCACAAGAAATATATACTCCAATATTATGAAAGGATGAATATAATTACTTGCTACCATCTCTATGACGCTGAAGGTGCCCCATGTCTCGTCTATTTTTATTTTTTTATGTGGGACAATGGAATACTTGCGTCTGAGTCCATGTGACAGAAGTATCTCCAT
>NW_020868849.1:224157-231059 GCF_003789085.1 Penaeus vannamei
TGTTGATAATGATAATAATGACATTGAAAATAATGATGATGGTAATAATAATGATAATGATAATGATAACAATGATAATAATGATAATAATAATAATGATAATAATAGCAATAATAACAACATTGATATTAATAATAATAACAGTGATAAATGATGATAATAATAGTGATAATGTTAGTAACAATGATAATGTAACAAAGGTAATGATAATGGCAATAATCATAATCGTAATAATGATAATGATCATAAGAATAACAATGATAGTGATGATAACTAATAATATTAATGATGATAATGATAAATAACAATGATAATAATAATTATTATGATGATAATAATGATAATAATAAAGATAATAATAAAAATAACAATGATGATAATAATAATACTACCGCTACTAATAATAACAATAACAATGATAATAATAATAACGGTAATGACAATGACAGTGATGATGACGATGATGATAATGATAATGACAATGATAATGACCAATAATAACAACACAACAGCAATAATAATAATAATAATAATAATAATAATAATAATAATAATAATGATTATGATGCTGATGATGATAATGAAAATGATAATAATGATAATGAAAAAATAGCAATAACATATGGCGGTTGACCTTATAAAAAGCCCATCCCTTCAATGCACAGCTTAAGTTAAAGAAAAAAGGAGAGAAGAAACCTACTTAATCTTCCTCCCCAAAAGTATCTATCACCACGGGTTATATATATATAAAAGAAAACCAGAAGATGAGGAGGTGGATGCAACGAGAATCAGTGAAATCCCGTTCCTCCCTCACTTTCACTAGAAGGAGAAGGCGAGATAGTTGAATTAATAAATCCTCCTCCCTCCCTTAGTATCTCACACACACACCTTCCAGGAAAGAAATTGCATGCCATAATATGGAGCGAGTGAGGCATAACATGGACTACCTGTTTCACGGATTCAAAAGGCGCGCCGCCCGGGTGCATCTCGGCCCCAAAGGTGCGAGCGCGTCCGCCCGAGACCGCATGGCGCGCCTTTGGGAGCGAGAGGCGAGGCTGCGCGCTCGCCATTACGCACCACCACAACAGCCATATTACCACAGCCAAATACGTCATCTCTTTAGCCAAATCCTTATTCGCTCGCAAAGTACGTAAGTAGTGGTGTCTTTTGTATGTGCAGGACATAGTTAATAGGTCAGAGCACGCGTTGGTGAAGGAATTAAGGAAAAAAATGACTTAATTAACGGAAAAGAAGCATAACAAGTTACCGGTGTCCTCTCCGGAGTGGAAGTGTCAAGTTGAGATGATGTTTCTTTGTGTTTAATCTCGACTGTGTGGAGGCTGTGTGCCTTTCTGACGGCACATGTTGTGGACTGGTGCAGCAGACGTACCCATGCACTCGCTAGTACACCCAGTGGCGGAAATAAAGGGAGTATAAGATAGTGAGACGAGGAAGAAGAGACGCACCCCGAGTGCGAGGAAGACGAAACCGAGACGGCCCTCCGGCCCGCGTAAACCTCGGAACTTTTCTCCTCTTCTTCTCCCTCCTGCTCACTCGTATGGCCCTTGACCTGTACGGCCCAGAGCGACGTGTTCATTTGCCACGGACCCTTACAAAGCACAAAGGACATAGAAAGGCTCTCTGTTGGAAGGCAGACGTCCCAGCAACGTGGTCGAGGGAGAACCTGTAGTGGACAAGTACACATCACGTGGAAATTTCCCCCCCTTGTCGTTATTATTTTTTCCTCCCCTTTTCCTCATTTGCCATGCAGAACTTGGCGCTAAACCCTGTTTCTGAGTTTAGCTGAGGTGTGGGATGCCTTACAGTGGTTGAGTCTTGGAAGAGTCCTTGTAAGGGTTTGTTGGAGGTTCTCCAAGGCCTTTCTTGCTTGTCTCAGTGTTTGTGCAGCTTCCTGTGGCTGGCTCATGGGGCTCTCACACAAGTGGTGCTTTGGTTTACCTTTCATTAGATTGAACTTTTGAAGCAGCATGTTGAGTAGGACTACACAGTTAGGTGAGGGGGGAATGCAGGACTACAGGACTGCTGAGATTGATATATACATGCAGAAAATATCCAGAACTGTGGTTTCTGTTGGTTGCTTGCAGTAATTTAGGTAATGACTGGACTGGATTTAATAAGAAATTGTTTGTCTGGCTATTGTGTGGTCAGAAGACACTGCACAAGAAAGTTTTTTTTGTTGTAGGTGCTATAGTTTTTATATTTTAATTCAGGCTAAATAGTTATTTTTCCATGAAACATGTACTATATGGAAGGGAATTTGATATTGGAAGGGTTTCATGTGTTTTCTAGTTTTACCGAGCAATTTATTTATTTGTTATTATTTTTTTTTTATCCTTTTTTTTTACTGACATGAAGTTGAGTGTATTTTTGCATTTATCTTGGTATTCCTCTATAGAGTGGGTGGGTATGAAGTATTTTAATCTTTGTGGATTTGATTTCACTCAGTTAACAACTGAAGGCATAAGTTAAAAATATGCATTAGTATAGGCCTATACATATACATGTATGAACTGTTACAGGACTACTGTTTGATTTAAACATATTGAGAAAGGATGACCTGATTTATAAATAGAAAACAGCTATTTTTGAATTTGTCACATTGCATATTAACGGAAAATGTATAGGCTACAAATCCAATGCATTTTGATTATTTTTTTCTAATGAATTTTATGCCTGTAATCTAGTCAGATCTGTGGAGCCTGCTGTGATATGTTAAGGATACTTATGATCAGAACTTGATCTGTGCCTTCTGGAAAAGCCCAACAAAGCTTGTCATTGTATTCCATTAATTTAAAGCTTGAAGACGTCCCAGGCATTTCATATTAGATGAGAACCTTTGTCAAGGTCTGTTATATCAGAAATAAGGAATTTGTAGCCAATGATATAGGTCTAACATGAGGTATAGAGGTAGTAATTGGGTTATTTTATCAGGAAATTTTGGGGTAAAATGAGCTGAAATAAGAAGAATAGATAAGTGATGTGTAAAACCAGCACAAAAAACTCTTAGAATTGACTAGAAACTCAACAAATGTGTCCGCCATCTCAAAGTCCACAGACTGATGCGCTAACTTTAAAGTATAGGTTATTTTTTTATTTTAAACAATCAGTACTTCCCAGACAATATTTATATCATCAGATTTATTCTTGCATGACAAGAAAGATTCTGATGATCATTTCCATAGCTATCACAGCCGACGATCTTGATGTGTTAAGTCCTGATAGTAGGGGAGGGCATTTAGTATATAAGGGAAATTAGGGGTAACACATAAGAAAATAGCGAACAGAAATGCGTAAAACTAGCACAAAAAACGCAAAAAATGGGCTAATGAAACTTTATGGACATGCCCGATACCTTTATACCAATATGCCAAAATTCATCTTTCGACAAAATCTACAGGATTTCACACCTTCCAAACCCCGAAAAATGTCCTGACCCCTAATCCAACCTAAACTAAAAATTTATTATGCCGTGACTAGGCATACCCTTCAGGCACTGCCTGAGAGGAGGGTCGATGGGGGCTCCACTCCCCAACACATTCTCTTCACCTCGGTATGTACAGCAAGATAGAGCTACAGTAAACCCTCGTTTTTCGTGGGGGTTACGTTCCCAAAAGAACCCGTGATAGGCAAAATCTGTGAAGTAGTAACCTTTTTTTTTTTTTTTTTTTTTTTTTTTTTTTTTTTATACAATTATTAAACTATGAAAATACTCTACAATGCATTGAAACAAAGGAAAAAAAACTTTTTACAAGCCCAAGCATTTGTTTAACAAATAAAAGTACTGTATAAACATTTTTGACAAAATAACTACTGTAGCTGTAAAATAATAATTTTAATCATCAATGCGAACTGAAGGCTTCATGTGTTTTAGAGAAAATTTGAAATCTTAAATTTGACAAGCTGTTTTAAGTATATGCACACATTAAAATGTAATGTTATTGACAGAAAGGTAGAGAAGAAGTGGAGAGACTGTTTAGCCAATCAGACTGCAGAACACAATACACAGTGCAAATCTGTGAAGCAGCGAGAACGTGAAAGGTGAACCGCGTTATAGCAAGGGTTCACTGTACATCCATACAGTAAACAATAAACCAAATACCATCAATTTTCCTTCACTTCCTTTGGTCGGTCTATTGTGGAACGGTTCGTTTTAATCAGTTATTAAGATCTATTTCTTCTTTGTTGACACTATTTAGTCTTAAGAATAACCTAGAATGGACGCACCACCGGAAAAAAAAAAAATTCTCACCAGCTTTGTCACTGAATGCTCGGGAATCGTCCTGTCAAACCTGGCAGCCAGAAACACAGAAATGCACATATGCAGAAGGTTCTTCAGATCGATTCCTGTAAATCACTGTCTAATAGATCTTTAAACATGTAAATGAGGTATAGTGCCCCCCCTCAAAAAAATCTATAGGAACCCAACCATCTTTTTGGTATGTTTAGTTGAATTCACACCCCCAATACCTCCTGACCAAGTAAGCAAACTAATTTTATTTCAAGAACTTTATTGAACGATCTAAGCTGCTATGACAAGACGTGCTCTTTAGGTACTTCCTGAGGGGAGGGTTAATGGGGGGGCTCTGACCTCAACAACCCCCAAGAAACATTCTCTTCATCTTAGTATGTATGGCAAGATAGTGCTGTATACATGCCTAACTAAATCATACCCCTTTTTATCACGAGACCCAAACTTTCCTTTGCTTCTGTCAATTGTCTGGATGGCTTGGTTTCTTAAGTTACTGAGGCCTATATCTTTTGCATATCTACTAAGTTATTTTACAAAGGACCCAGAATCAATGCAACTCTGAAAATGAAACATTCCTCATTGGTGTTCTGTCAGGGAATGGCAGTTGTGAAGTCTCGAAAATCCCAGTGGGAAGTGCAAATGCACATTAAGTTTTTGTAAAGAATAGTGGAAACTATCAAAACACACAAAAAAGTTTATATAGAAAATAAAGGAATGCACAAGATACAAGAATGAGAAAAATTAAGGTGTTTAAATTTACAAAAGTTTCTTCACAAGCGCATAGTAATACATGAACTAGTTTAAATATCTCAGAAATGAGTTAAGCAGTCATAGTATTGTAAACATTCATGATCTAAACAAGGCAAGGGACTTGTTGTGTTTAGTTTACGCCAAGGTAATCGTTCTATATACTTTTTTTTTTTACTACAACCTAGAATGTCAGCCACTAAATTTACTAGTAATGTATGATACATGGTTTTTCAATCACTAAACAGTATTTGATAATTCTTTACAGTCTAAGTCAGACATACTCACCAGAGACTGTTCCCAACTCCACATCAAAAAATTTATTCACCAGTCTAAGTTACCGTGACTGGGCATGCCTTTTGGGCACTGCCTAAGGGAGGGTTGATGGAGGGCTCCACCACCTAGCATCCCTCGCTAACATTGTCTTCACCACGGTCCTGCACAACAAAATAGAGCTGAAACCTAGGAGCGAAGTGGACTTGGACTGAGAGTGGCTTCTTTCTGTGATATTTTTTCTTTATTTGTGGTGTTACCGTTTGTGTTTGCAGATTATTTCTTGTACTGACTACTGCAACTTTTTCTTCTATACAAGATTTTCATATCAATTTACCCTAACTTGTGCTTCAGAGATTAACCCAGTATTTTTTGGATGTACTAGGCTAGGGCAATTTGAAGATAATAATGTCATAGAGGACAAAAGTTGTAATGGTACAAATAATAATCAGAAATACAAACAGCAATGCCAAAATAAAGGAAAATATGGAAAGCACTGCTAACAGCACACTTGGTCCTACTATAAGACGAGGTGAAGACAATGTTGACTGGGGGATGTTAAGGGGCAGAGCCCCTCATTAACCCACCCCTCGGGCATCAGTAATATAGGAATAAGATAGTAATTTCCCTCGGGCATCAGTAATATAGGAATAAGATAGTTATTTCCCTCGGGCATCAGTAATATAGGAATAAGATAGTAATTTCTCGGCCAGCACTCTGTACCTGGGAAATGTGTTACAAATACTGAGTGTATGTACTCGTGCTATATTCCATTCATGGCTAGCTATGAATCGGGGAAAATAGCCACCAGGTTTTTTTAAAGCTGAAACCGATCAAGAAACTTGGATGTAATGTAAGACTTGCATGCTGAATTGAGATGTGTTTGATTAAACTGTACTTACCCTAAACACTTCGTAATTGGGAAGTAGTATGATGAAGTGAAGGAAATAGTTCTTAGAAAAGTGGTAGTCACTCTTAGGTGAAGATAACTGAATATTAGTAAGGTTTAGAGCCTGCATTTCTGAAATTGAAATTGTTAAAAATGCCAGATGTTCATGGATAATTTTACAGAATAGGACTACAGTTTGTGATTTGCAAAGACCAATAACTTTAAACATGTATTAGCAGGAAAAACAACTCTTGATTATTTAATAATTGGTTGTTAGGTGGTGTGCAAACATTATTTTCCTGGGATGTTTGTGGTATGATGAATTAATCTTTATCATAGTACAAAATGCAGATATTGTGACACTGCTGGATATGTATGTCAGGAGATTTCAAAGAATGTTAGGGGTTTTACTTTGAAGTGTTCTGTAACCATTCCATTAGTTTCTCTTTGTTGCCAATGCCTTTATTCTAGGGATGTTGTAAAACTTTGATCATAATTGCAGAAGCTGAACTATGGTTATGTTTGAAGGGACAGAATACTTTTGGGGAATATAGTGGAAATATTTTCCCGTACCATTGTGATTTATCAGTTTCATTGTTGATTCTTATCTCATTGGTGCCAGGTAATTGCACTGTCCATTGTAGTTTTTAGTAAATTCTCTTTACTCACAGAAGAGTCAATAAGTGCTTAGATATAACAGTCAGTTATTACCAGACCTCACAT